>JAECUM010050673.1:0-35686 GCA_016617855.1 Megalonaias nervosa | reverse complement strand
ACACACACACACACACACACACACACACACACACACATTCACATACTTATCTGTAAAGAAAGACAAAACATTTTGGACATAAGCATATTACATTGTATGTATTAGATTTATCAACCTTTTATATATACACCCCGACAGCAAAAGTAGCATATTGTTTTGCTGCAATCCGTCTACGTGTCCGTATTTCTACACATCCGTTCTGAATGCGTTTTAGCGCGATAGCACAAAATTTATTAAACTTTGAGTCGTGAAATTGTTGCACACATTGTCGTGGTCAGGTATCACGGTTAGATTTTCGGGCTATTGCAGGATTTATTCGATATTTCTTTTAAACATTTTAAACAAAATTGTTGGACTTGTTCTTTGGACTATTTTGATAAACATTGTTAGCACGATTAGGACAAAAAAGGGATTTAGACAAATAAAATTTGTTTTGAATAAGTGTGAGAGTATATATATATATATATATATATATATATATATATATATATATATATATATATATATATATATAAAGAGGCACTGAGGATACGCAGAAAGGTCTGAAGAACTATTTAAACATTTAATTTACCGAGGCTACGACAAATACCTGATTGCGGAGGCAACCCAAAGGGCTAAACAAACAAACTGCGATGACCTACTGTTACGTGACTAGGCTAGTACAAAGGTAACAAAGAAAAGAGTGAAGCCAACAAGATTTGTAAATTTAAAAGAATAATTGATTTCCCTAGAAAACAAGGAAAAAATATCAAAAAGAATTACGGTTGTGAATCCAATCCAAAAATTAATCCTAGAATTTAAAAATATAAGTCCTATCACTAAAAAGTTCTAAATGAATCAAAGTTCGAATCCCGACGAAGTTCCAAGATGGAAGGCGATGACGTCTTCTATGACCTCTTTTATATTGAGTTGTCAACAGTTCCTTTTTGAATCCAAGAATAGTAATCCGGCTTTAGAATTCCGAATAATTTCCAATAAATGTCTTTGTCCAAGAATTCGAATGAGCACTAGATAAAGTCTCCAGGGAAAATAAATTATTTTAAATCAAAACTCAATTCAAACTGGCAACACACAAAAATACATTTCAGCTCTAAAGGCATTAATTACGACTAAATTAAATCTATAATAACATGGGTTAATAAGTCCAACTGAAACGTTGTTTTGACACTCGTGATGGGTCACGTGATCACTTACTTTGCCGCGGCGTAGAAACATTATATGTCAATTATCACGTAGACCATCTACGGATTTGATTACACTGAACGAATCTTACTATAAAATTCAATAATAAAAAAATTTAAAAGAACGTTGTTTACAACAGAGCTGACACGCAAGCCAATATGACCTTGATTACGACCAATGATTTTCACTCTGTGTCTACCAATTCTGAATCAAGGTCAGGAACTAGGTCAGCTAAAAATATAATGTTGCAATAATGACTTGTTTACTTTGAGAATAAGAAAAACAGTCAGAACTGAACTAAATTTATTTTAAAAAATCAAATCCTGTAGACAAAATTATCATTACAGTAACATGTAATAAAAAGATTTTAAAATTTTTAAACTAACAAACAAGTAATTAAATTACGTATATGTAACACTTCCCCCCATAAAGAAAAAGAAAGATTTATATAATAAAACTTTCTTTTTACCATATGTTAATTATACATGAGGTTGAAAAAATACGTAAGAAGAACTCTTATGAATTATACAAAGTGTACATGAAATAATATTTCTGTACACGGGAAAGTGCATCTGCTATCATATTTTCTTTTCCTTTGATGTGCCTGATTTCAATATTATATTCCTGTAACAACAGCCTCCACCTTAATAATCTTTGATTTTTATTTTTCATCTTGTCGATGGAAGTAAGCGGAGTTGTGATCACTAAACACAACAATCGGAGAAGGAGCTGAACTAATGTAAACTTCAAAATGCTGTCATGCCAATATTAAAGCCAAACATTCCTTCTCGATTGTTGAGTAATTCTTTTGGTACTTATTTAATTTTTTAGAAAAATAGCACACTGGATGATCAACACCATCTCTATCTTCTTGAATCAATACTGGTCCAATCCCAACATCACTGGCATCAACAGATAGTTTTAAAGATTGACTGAAATTTAGAGATGTAAGAACTGGTGCATTTTTAAGTATGGCCTTTAACTTATCAAAAGCGTCCTAACATTTTTCAGTCCAAAGAAACTTGTTTTTCTTGCTCAATAAATTTGTCAGGGGTTCAGCAATATTAGAAAAATTGGAACAAAATTTCCGATAGTATCCAGCCATACCTAAAAACGCATCGGTTGCTTTTTACTGACAGGCACAGGAAATTCAGAGATAGCCATGACCTTAGCATCTATAGGTTTAACTTGTCCATGTCCCACAATATGTCCTAGAAAAGTTACACAAGCACGGCAGAACTAACTTTTAGATAAACTGATTGTCAAATTTACATCAGTGAGTCTGTCAAAAAATTTCCGAAATGTTGCTAGATTTTCTTTCCAGGTGTCGTTGTAGATAATGACATCATCAATGTAAGCATCACAATTATCTAGACCAGAGGTAATCATATTCATCAAACGTTGAAAAGTACTTGGCAAACCCTTCATCCCTAACGGCATCACTTTGATTTGATAAAATCCATCTGGAGTCACAAATACCGAAATTTCCTTTGCCCTTTCCGTTAGTGAAATTTCCCAAAATCCTTTCAGAAGGTCAAATTTGGTGACATACTTGGCATTTCCAATTTTATCAATACAGTCATCGATTCTTGGTAATGGAAATGAATCTGTCTTTGACACACTGTTCACCTTCCTATAATCAGTGCACATACGGAATGTTTTATCTGGTCGGAACAAGTATACATGGTGAATTCTAATCACTTTTACTGGGCTCTATGAAACCATTCTCCGGTAAATACTGAATTTCATTTCTCAAGTATTCCTGTTTGAGAGGGTTCATCCTGTATGGGTGTTGTTTCACAGGTTTGGATTTCACAATTTCAACGTCATGAAAAATTTTGCTTGTCCTCGTAGGAACATCTGGAAACAAGTGCTCATATTCAAATAATAACTGTTTAAGTTCATTCTTTTCTTGTTATTGCAAATGTGAAAGTTTCTGGTCAAGATTTTTCATAATTTCAGATTTCCGAAGATTTGTTGCTCCAAAATCAATAGAATCCGATTGAATTCCTTCACCTAAATCCTCAGTGAGTGGGATAGGTACAACTGAATTAATTACATGATTTACCCGGCTATCTCTCTCAATATACTGGTACTCCATTAATTTATTTTGATCAGAGTACTATAATTATAATTTAACTCATTTATTTTCTTCTTAACTTTGTAAGGGCCGTAATACCTAATTTGAAGTAAATTTTGAAGAATGAGCAAGAGAGAAAGAACTCTATTACTACACTCAAAAGTTCTCTCAATTAAAGTTTTGTGAAACCATAATTTCACTTTTGACTTGAATTGCTGAATGCCAAATTCAAGCATAACTAGCTGGAATATTCCAGACATAAAATGTGACCCTTCATCCGATTGGACAGATTTGGGAAGGCCAAATTGAGTATAAAAAAAAAACTTCATCAAAGCTTTTACTATAGTTTTAGTTTTTATATTCCTCAAAGGAAGTGCCTCTGGGAGTCTTGTTGACGCACACATAATGGTCAACAAATATTGGTTGCCTGACTTGGTCTTAGGTACGGGACCAACACAATCTACCATTATTCTGCTAAATGGTTCGTCAAATGCAGGAATGCATTGCAGATGAGCCTTAGGTATCTTCTGATTGGGTTTTCCTACCATTTGACAATTATGACAAGATCTGCAGAATTTACAAACATCACCTTTGATTTTTGGCCAGTAAAAGTGAGTCAAGATCTTGTGATAAGTCTTATTAATCCCTAAATGACCAGCCAGAGGAATTTCATGGGCTAGACTAAGTCTTTCTTGTCTGTAAGATTTTGGAACTACAATCTGATAGTTCACTGACCACTCGTCACCAGCAGGTACCTCGGGAGGTCTCCATTTTCTCATAAGAATTCCATTTTTAATGAAATAACACACAGGTACTTCAGTGGCTTCAGTTTCACTAATGGCCCTCTGAAACAAACAGGAGATCTCAGGATCTTTTTCCTGTTCGACGACAAGTGATTGTCGTTTGTCACCCTGATTAGAAAAAGAGAATGAGTAGTTAAAAGAGGATCACTGTGTTCAATACCTTTTGATTGATCCAAACAAGGAGTGAAAGTGACCTCATCAAAAGCCTGACCAATACATGTGTCAGCTAAAGGAATACTTTCCTTACCAAAATCATTCTCAAGAGCTTTCTTTGCCATAGCTCTAATAACTGCACAAGCTGGGTATAAATCAGGGAATTCTTTTTCAATAAGATCAACTTTCTGATCCAAAGAAGGCTTGTCAGTTACAAGTGGATTAACTACAACCTTGTCTCCAGCTAGGTCGTTGCCTAGTAACAAATTAATGCCCTGAATGGGTAAAGAAGACATTGTTCCGACTGTCACAGGTCCTGAAACAAAGTCTGATGACAAATTTACAGAATGGATAGGAACATTAACAAAGCCGCACTCTACTCCCTGAATAAGAACACTCTCATTAGAAGAAGACTTCTGAGACAAAGGCAAAGTACCTGTTACTAAAAGACTCTGAGAAGCTCCTGTGTCCCTTAAAATGTTAATAGGGATAGGATTGGCCAAATCACCCAAGAGTGATATAGAACCCTTCGACATGAATGGTTCATAATTCTTCATAATAAAATCTGACTGGGGTTTATTAGACCCAACAAATGTATTGCTTTCAATACATGACCGTGACCTTGACCTGTTAGAAATAAGAGCATTTGGGATAGGTCTATCTTGATTCTGATGCCTATATTTCAATTTGAAGCAATCAGAAATAATGTGTTTTTTCTTCTTGTAATACGTACACGTAGGAAGAGACAAAGATTTTGAATCAAACTTATCAGAAGTTTGATTTTTAGAAGTTGTGCCACATTTAGTTTTAGAAGGAATCGTATTAGGCTGAAATACATTTTACCAGTAGACTGCTGAGTGAAAGACTTGCTTACAACAGGAACTTTATGAGTTAAGAAATACTCGTCAGCAGCAAGAGCAGCACTTTCCAAGGTTTCGATCTTATGCTCTTCAAAATAAGTCATAATGTCACTATGGACACAGTTCTTGAACTCTTCAAGTTAACACAAATTGTTTGAGATTTTCATAATCTTGTTCAACTTTCTTGGCTAAGCACCATCTATCAAATATCAGCTCTTTTTCTCTTGCAAATTCGATATAGGTGTGTCCAGTTTCTTTTTATAGTTTCTGAATTTGTGCCGATAAGCCTCAGGAATTAAATCATAACCCTTTAAGATGCATTCCTTAACCAGATCATAGTCAGCACCTTGCTGTACTGACAGGGATGCAAAGATATTTCGGGCTTTGCCAAAATGTACACATTGCAATAATTGAGTCCAATGCTCCCTTAGCCATTTCAAATTTTCAGCAACTTTTTCAAAATAAGGAAAATATTTGTCTACTTCTTTTTCACTAAAAGGGAGTACTAGCCTAAAATTCTTTGTAATGTCAAAACTTGAATTTGTATGTGAAGTGGAAACGTGCCTTTCACTTGCCAGCTCAATTTCTTTCATTCTAATTTGAAATTCCCTTTCATCCTTCTCTCTTTGCAATTGCATATGTTTCTCTCTCTCTCTCTCTCTCTCTCTCTCTCTCTCTCTCTCTCTCTCTCTCTCTCTCTCTCTCTCTCTCTCTCTCTCAAATTGTAAATATTTCTCTTTCTCTCTTTCCTGTCTCTCTCTCTCTGCTCTTTCTCAAACTGCAACTGCAATTTTTTCTCTTCTTTCTGTAAATGCATTTGTTCTTTTTCTTTCTCCAATTGCAACTGCATTTGTTTCTCCCCTTTTTCTTTCTGAGGTTCAAGCTTCCTTAATTCTAATTCCATCTTGTGTTGCATTTTTAATTCCTTTACTTTTATGTCAGAGTCTGATACAGACTTTCTGACCGAAGCCAAAACACTTTTATCTAAAACATTCTTCTCTACCAAATACTGGATCAAAATCTTTTTTATTTCTTGCTTTGTTAAAGAAGCTTTTGCTTCAGAAAGATCGTATTTTCTGGCAAGTTCAAGCAATTCATCTTTTTTCAAACAATCCAACTGCTCCTGAGGATGATTTGAAAGAAAGGTCTCCACTTTTGATGACATTGTGAAAAAAAACCTGTTGATTCCACTAAAAATTTCAAAGAAATGTGAAATAGTACTTGGGATTTAAAATATTCTGAAAACTAGGGAATTCACATTTCATTAAACAATTTTCTGAAATATTTTAGCCAATATTCAAATATCCTAGGGACGAGCGCCCAATTTTCTTTGTTACGTGACCAGGCTCGTACAAAGTAACAAAGAAAAGAGTGAAGCCAACAAGATTTGTAAATTTAACAGAATAATTGATTTCCCTAGAAAACAAGGTAAAAATATCAAAAAGAATTACGGTTGTGAATCCAATCCAAAAATTAATCCTAGAATTTAAAAATGTAAGACCTATCACTAAAAAGTTCTAAATGAATCAAAGTTCGAATCCCGACGAAGTTCCAAGATGGAAGGCGATGACGTCTTCTATGACCTCTTTTATGTTGAGTTGTCAACAGTTCCTTTTTGAATCCAAGAATAGTAATCCGGCTTTAGAATTCCGAATAATTTCCAATAAATGTCTTTGTCCAAGAATTCGAATGAGCACTAGATAAAGTCTCCAGGGAAAATAAATTATTTTAAATCAAAACTCAATTCAAACTGGCAACACACAAAAATACATTTCAGCTCTAAAGGCATTAATTACGACTGAATTAAATCTATTATTACAGGGGTTAATAAGTCCAACTGATACGTTGTTTTGACACTCGTGATGGGTCACGTGGTCACTTACTTTGCCGCGGCGTAGAAACATTATGTGTCAATTATCACGTAGACCGTCTACATATTTGATTACACTGAACGAATCTTACTATAAGATTCAATAATAAAAAAAATTTAAAAAAACGTTGTTTATAACAGAGCTGACACGCAAGTCAATATGACCTTGATTACGACCAATGATTTTCGCTCTGTTTTTACCAGTTCTGAATCAAGGTCAGGAACTAGGTCAGCTAAAAATATAATGTTGCAATAATGACTTGTTTACTTTAAGAATAAGAAAAACAGTCAGAACTGAACTGAAGTCATGAAAAAAATCTAATCCTGTAGACAAAATTATCATTACAGTAACATGTAATGAAATAAAATTTAAAAAAATTAAAACTAACAAACAAGTAATTAAATTATATATACATAACACCTACTAAAATATGGAAAGAAGGAAAAGGCTGATAGGATACCATTATCCTGACCTACTATCCAGACAACCAAAAAGTAGGTAAAATCGTCGCGAAACACTGGCCCATCGTGGAAACGTCGGACGCACTAAAGTTAATCCTTCCGAACAAACCTGTAGTAGCCTACCGGAGACCAAAAAACCTCAAAGACATCCTAGTCAGGGCGAAGCTAACGCCAATCACTAGTCAAGACCACCCTAGTCAATCTGGCCCCTGTGGTGATAAAAGATGTAAAACCTGTCAACATATAATAGAGACCAGGACATTTTCTAGCACAGTGACTAGAGAAAAACTAAACATACATGGTCCAAACAAAACTTGCAAAACTGAGAATGAAATTTATCTCATCACATGTAAGATCTGTAGCCTTCAGTATGTCGGAGAAACTGAAAAGCTACACAAAAGGATCAACCTTCATAGATCTGATTGGATGACAAAGAAGCTGTACAGAAGCCCGGTCGCAGAACACTTCTTCTCTCCTGGCCACACTTTCAGTGATATAACACTTACTGCAATTGCTAACAACCCAACTGGAGTCCCGAAACCAGGAAAGAAAAGGAATCTTACTGGATACGCCGCCTTATAACATTGAAACCAAGCGCTTTAAACCAAGAAGACTAGAAAAAGACAGCCATGCACAACTAAAACTATCTTTTGCAGCCGACACATTTTCTTTTTGAAAAGGTCTCTAAATTTGCTTAAAAGCCTTCAATTACTACTATAAGAATGAAATATCCGGGATATAATTTGCACTTACATAAATGTACATAAAAATAACAGATGTCGTTATGGCTCATCGATTTTTAGATTAATACAAATATTTTCCAGTATCCGCAACAAGCTGATTTAAACTAGTTGATACATAATACATTTAAAGGTTTAATTCCTGTAGAAACAGCCATGTAAAGTTTTGCACACACTACGGTTTTTCTGTTTTATTTGTTTGTCTTGTCTATATTTTGTATATGCCTTTGAAAAAGACTCATTAAGAGTCGAAAGCGCGTAGGCTAGTTAGATACCAGTTATGCTCTGTTCGTTGTCAGTTTATTATATATATATATATATATATAGTATATATATATATAGCATATATATATATATATATATATATATATATATATATATATATATATGTATATATATATATATATATATATATATATATATAAGTTCGTACATTAATAACCTATTTCAGTAAATAATAACAATCAATTGTAAAGCTGTTTAAGAACTTATTCATATGAAAGGAAACTTGCTCCAAAAGATGCTGATGTATTTAGCATATAATGTTATCCTCGTTAATTTTATCTGACTTATGTTTATGCTCCCTTAGACGTATATAAATTAAAAATTAATAACAAAATCGTAAATTATTACTCTTTGGAAGTATACTGTTGTACATAATAATTTTAAGGTCTGCTATGTTCGTCAGATGAAATTTTGATCAATGACTTCTGTTGATGTAAACATGTAAATGCATGCTTAATATATCGGAAGATAATTATTTGAAACCTTTATGTTGTATTGTTGCATTTTGTTGTATGTTGTATTTCTGTATTACTAATTACATTTTTGTATCCCCATCCCTCCTTCAACCCAATGAGAAAGTAAAGCGTCACTATAGTGTCTGAAAGATCGAGACGATAAATCATTAATTTTGGGACAAGCCAACATTAAAGTGTAAATTTTCAAACTTTCAAATAATGCAGCCTTTGGTTCAGTGCTTCCTATACAAGAATAAGTAATATATATCAAAGTCCGAAAGTTAAGGGGTTCTCCACCTATATTCTTGAAACATTAATTTTTACATATATATTTTTCACTTTCAATTTCTTTTCTTTTGTTTTTTTCAAGCTATCAATGGGACATACTTTTACGCAAACAATCACGTTGTAATTGCCATCAACTGTGTCTTTATTCAGCTGATCGTACATGCGACAAGTCGTTATCCATCGAAGTTCAGCCTATGTTTCGGGAAAGGAATACATCTAATTCCTCCATTTAGACGATTTGGATATTGACTGTTAGAATTACAATATTTCTTTTCACCGTTATCGATCGAGAAATCAACAAATCATTGCAAAATTTGTAAATACTTATCATTATCAATTCATTATTGCTAAAAGCAGCTTGTTGGAGGAAAATGGCAGACCTAAGCAATGCCTGGAGGTGTGTCTAATTTACGCTCGCTGATTGGTCAATTGATCCAGCGTGATTGACAAGTGGTGATTGGTCAATTGTGGGAACCCGGACGGATTCCTCCTGTAATGGAGCGTCAGATTACATCACACATGAAGAGTGTTCATCTAGATTACATCAAACCTGATGAGTTTTAATTTAGATTACGACATACCTGAAGAACTTTCATCTGTAATGTCTGATATTAAATCGGGAAAGGTAGGTAGAGTTGATAATATAAATAATGAACATCTTAAGTACGGTGGAACCGCTTTTAGATCAGGTTTGGTTACTCTTTTTCAACTCTACGTTCACATTTCCGCATGTTCCCGATCAGCTAAAAGAAGGTATGATAATAATGCTCTTTAAGGAAAGAAATAAAACAAACTGTGATCTAACAGTTACTGGGCAGTCACGATTCTTCCAGTTATTAGTAAGGTTTCTGAACAGAGTTTAATAGTCAGGATACATAATGACCTTATTCATTCTGAGTTTTCAATTAATCCTCTACGTGGCCGGGGGTGGGGGGTGGGGGCTTTCAGAAGGGTTTGGATTGTAATATGACGTCCTTTTAGTCCATGATCTATTTTCTTACGCTAATGAAAATCAAAGCATGTTGTATGCAGCTTTTCTTGACACCGAGAAAGCTTTTGACAATGTATGGCATGATGATTTATGTCACAAATAACCATATTGGTATAAATTCCAGGATATTGTAAGTTATTTGTAGCTTATATGTATAGCAAGATTATTCTGTCTAAAAGAATTTCTCGGAGATTTCCTATTTTAATGTGAACACGCCAAATGTGCGATCATATCCCAGTGGCTTTACACTATGTTTATAAATGACGTATTATCAACGTAGAAGCATGATTTATATATTTTGTAATCCTTGCCCGTATCCTACTGTATCAGCTAATATGTTTCTTTAAAGTCTTTCAATGTCAGTCTTGGATCAGTTATTGCTTATAGATAACAAGCACTCCATAAAGCGGGGAACTGAATATAATTCCTGAAAAACTAACATTCCAGTATTCAATGAAAATTTGTCTGACTACAAAAGAAACAATAGACAATGGTTCTTGGGTTTTGAGAGTGTTCATGAAACAAGGTCATGTAGACATTTAGGTGTTAATGTATCTAAGTAAAGCAGAACTGAGAGTAAGCTTAAAGAGGATAGAGATAAACTTGTACGTACGTTATTCAGTTTTATTGCTATCGGAATAAACAAGAGTGGATTTAATCTGATCACGGCAAAGATTTTTTTTATGAAACTATTGCAACACCCTGAGCATTTTAGGGTTATGAAACTTGGTTTAACCCTAGCCCTGAGACACGAGGTATCTCTAGAAATAAACGAACTGGGTTAGCCTCAACGGTATTTTACATAATGAAGCTAAAAACAACTATTTATGGAACACATATGCAGGCTGTTTATTCCGTCTTTATATATATATATATATATATATATATATATATATATATATATATATATATATATATATATATATATATATATATATATAAGATTCCAGGTAAAACAGTCTGGCTTTATTCCAGAAGTATATAAACTGCTAGATAAATGTAATCTTAAGGACGTTATAAAATCGGACATTCTTCAAGGTCGACTTCTGGTTAATAAACCCGAATGTAAAAGCATTGTAAATATTCCAAGTCCATTTTTTTTATATTAAAATGCTTTGAAATGTCGACTTTATAAAGATATTTTTCTTACTTGATTTCATGTTACTGCTTTGTGTCAGTTTGATTCTGTCTCTAATACGGGAAATGGGATAAAATTCAGGATCTCTTGAGTTACCTCGGCTCGTTACTACTATTGTGACAAAGCTTTTTTTTTTTAAATCTCTGGAATAACTTAGGTCTGATCGTTGTAAAACAGTCTGCACCATAGTCGTTGATCATTTTCCATCTATATGTAGTTTTCTTGCAGTAGACCGTGAAAAGTTTTGCTGTCATATTAATGATACATTTAGATTGGTTGTTTACATGAATTTAGGTTCAATGTCCCATATTAAGTTGGAAAGTACCTTCTAGGAATGGTGACACTTGGTTCGTTAATTCTTTTAAGCAAAAAGCAACTGATTTATATCACTCTCTTGTATTCTAATTGCTATTCCACGTGGAGAAAATAAGCAACACATGTTTCACTCTGTCGATGCTAAAAATGAACATATTCCTAGTTAAGTCTTTGTCAGTAACTCTTGGTTTTTAACACCATATCTTATGCATGTTTTATTATTGGTAGTATTTATAGCATCGCATTGGATAACCATTCCAGTACTATTATATGAAGAAAGCAATGACTGCATTTGATAAAGAATTTTGTAATAAATATATTTTGTTTACCTCAAAAACTATCTTAAAACCATGACAGTTGTGTTCGATTATACGGTAATGCACTGTTACAACGCAAAGAATAAAGGTTGAAAAATGAACTATGACGTGATGATACAGTATATCAATTTAATTTTCCTTAGTTCGCATGGTGAATGTGCACCATATGCGCATTTATATATGTATAATTATTTGTACATGTATGTTATTTCTCACCTTTAATCACTGTGCCATTTTTTTTATACTGGTGATCATGTTCTTCGTACAGTACTGAGAAAATGGAGATATCAATTAATCAATCTCTACAGAAACATAATATCAAATTCTGTTAATCGGTTTCCGGAGAAAAATCATTTAAAGTTTTTGTTTCTATTTTCAGTTACAAAAGCCATAATTGAAGACAAAACAGGATTATTAGTATAATGTTGAAAGAGCTCTATACCAGAAAGCTATCTGGCAAATTTGGTCGGATTATTTTCAGAAGTTTGCTAGAAGAAATCATGTAAGGGTTTTAATAATAGTATTAACGGCAGCCATATTTGATGGCAGTAGTGTAGTGGAATAGTATACGGACAATGGGAATTAGCATTACAGACACCCACCCCACCCACCCACCCCGGAACTGTATACGGACAAGATTTATACGGACAAAAACTCACCCTGGGATTGTACACGGACAATGCGAATTTTGTATAGCGACTAGCACACCCTGGGACTGTATACGGACAATGGGAATTTTGTATAGGGACAAGAGGAATGGAACAGGTAGGGTGACGTCACGGTACTGGACACTTGCAACAATGTAGCAAGTACCGTGTGGTCATGCCACCTGTGTCATTTCTATATAAAGTTTGAACCATTCGCGTTCGTGTTTGTGAATAGTATATAGCAAGTACCGTGACGTCATGCCACCTGTGTCATTTCTATATAAAGTTTGAATCATTCGCGTTCGTGTTTGTGAATATTATAATATTATACCCAAATTATACAACTGACTAAAAAAATTTTAGATAAGAGAATAATGTTTTTGTGAGTTAAAAGATAAATTATACAATCGAATAAATCTTTTTAGGCAAGAAAGAATAAATCTTCTCGAGGCAGTGGAGTAGCCCTGAAAAGGGCCGTTGTTTGTTATGTTAACACCATTCCGTTAACATAGAGGGCATCTCACTGATCTTCTTCTCTTTCTTAAACTTCGTCTAACTTCTGGACCGTAGATGAGGACTCGCTTCAGACAGCCTTGTCTTTCCACATAGGTCCTTCTTTTCCAAACGCTTGTCTCGGTGATCCTAACGATTCTCCATGATGATCTCACATATATAGGTAAGTCCGTACGGAACAGCATCGACGATACGAGGGTAGATGATTCAACGTTGGTCCACATCTTTGTGACGAGAACATGTGAAGGGAATGAAGTAAACTGCATTTATTTATAGTGAAAGAGCGGATCGAAACGGATTGAAATTGTCCACCAATCCCAACACGCGTTACAAAATTCAGTCACTTCGCGGAGTCTGTCTTCCAATCCGAAGAGAGTTACCTGTGACGTCACATTCCCTATATAGGTGCGCTAGCGTCTGTGTACAGTGAATCGATGCGACATTGTTTTGTGAAACATGACGGAAACTAAGAAGACAATGAATTGGGGTGAACCGGCTTTGGAGACGAGAAGCGATGGCATAGCAGTGGCTACCAAAGTCAACACAGGACTACTACCAGAAGAGGTTGATTTAAATTGGGATTTAGCAGAATTTTTCTCTTCTTCACAAGAATTTGTTCCGGTATCAGCACCTTCGTCACTTTTTTTCTTCTTTACCACACGTCGACGATTTTAAACAGAGACAGAAAGAAGAATTGGAGAAATTTTTACAACAGCAGAAAGAAGCAGAACAAGCATTTCTCCTTGAACAGCAACAGCAAGAAGAAGAGACAAGAAGGAAACGACAGGAAGAAGCAGCAGAGAAGAAACAAAGTCTAGGAGAGAAGGAGAACAGTGAAAGTCAAACGGTAATGGTACTCTTTGACATTTTGGCCGAGTTAAGAAGTCTGAAACAAATGTATCAGACTTCCTTATTACGACCCAAGAGAAAAAGACTTTCCCGAGCCAAACAGTCCAACCCTGTTCCTACACCGGAGATACCACCCCTAGTGATTTCTACCAAATCATTCACAGGAGCAAGTCCAGAAGTAGGCCTTGGCCGTGGCAAAGGCTTAACGCAGTTAAAGCGGATTGCTTCTCGTTCCTGAGTTTGTTCTAAGAAAAAAAAAAACACCCAACGGTCCTTTTCAGGGCCACTCACTCCTTTCGAAAAGAGATAATATTCATTTTGCCAAAATCAATTAAAACTCAAAATCCCTTGTTTAACCCTATGATATACGTATTGTGAGTGCATGAGTGTAGGTCCTTATTATTTTAAACAATCAAAACCAGGAGACACTTACGTTTTTTTTCAGTCTGGTCTATTCTGGTACAAATATTTACAATTCAATGTCACAACACAACATAACACTTTTTTAAAAAGTTTATAGACTTCTTCTGTGTCTTTTGTCTTCTTTCACTCTCTCTGTTTTCTGATTTTCTTCACTTTCACAGTTTTTTCCTCCTCCTCTTTTTCCTGACCTTTTTCTCTTCTTCTTTTCTTTTCTATCTTCTCTTTCTGAACGTGTCGGTGTTCTTCTTTTGCCGAGGGTACCTCTTCTTCCTCCTTCTCCTGCTCCTGCAGTTTCTTAGGGCAGTCTAAAGACCAATGTCCTTTCTCTTGACAATGATAACAGGTATCCTGAATTTTGTCTCTTTTGACACTGGTCTTGCTTTTTTGACGTTCTGGACATTCTGTAGCCCAATGCCCTTTCTTCTGGCAGATATAGCAAGTATCTTGACTTTTATCTCGAAAGGAGGGAGAGTAGTCCGTCGGCTTGTCTGAAGAAAACTTTCGTATGACACCTCGCAAAGCTCTAATCAGAAGTTCAATTTGTGTTGGTTCTTCCATCGTGCTTGTCGGCTTGAGAGCGAAATGAATACTGAGAGGGAAGGCACCAGCCTTTATATATGCACTGGTCTGACAGGGATATATAGGGGTCCATGGCGTTTCAAATGTAGTCATTTGACTTTTTGTAGTCAAGATGAAACGATCGCATCATTTCGTAAAGAAAGGAGAAGAAAGTAAGAGGCAGAAACGTGATTTATCGCCTCGCACAGTAGTTGAAGTCTTGGCTCAAATTCATGCCAGCGATTTTGAAGATGAGATGAGTGAGACAGAATCTAGGCCTAGAGAGTCTACACCAAACCAAAGTACATTACCATCAGCAAACCCTGAAAAGTACTACCACATTCGAGAGACTGACAAACGCTCCTCCAGAAAATTTAGAACTACGGCCTACACGTACGCGGTGAAGTTTAAAGATTTCAAGTCCGACGTACTGTTGGAGAAAGCAGAAGGGTTTATCACTGATGTGTGGGATTCTTTGTTAACCACACTGAAACGGCAATGTGAAGCCAAAGAAGACGATCGCTTGAGACTTTCTATTCATCACGACAGTTTGAAGTCACCCATCTGATCGAGTTTAGCAGCCCAGCAGAACTGACACCTTCCAAAGTCATGGACAAGTTTCAACACGTACAACAATCCAACGACATGTTTCACATCACCGACGGAAAAGCGACACTGTTCATGACCCACGTGTCTCTTCCCCAAGGGACAGGACATGGCAAAAAAAAGGTGATCTTGGTAGACAATCTTCGCAGCATCAAGCGTAGCCTCGTTCAAATTAACAACCCTCAAGGCCAGATGTGTTTAGCCCGTGCCATCGTGGTGGGACGAACGTATGCCGACAAGAACGACACGGCAGAATGGAAAAGAGCCTGGCAAACTATTGAAAAATCTAGCAGAGCCAAACAACGTAGAGAAGCAGAACTCCTGTTACAGCAAGCTGGCCTTTCCAAAGACACACCCTGTGGCATTCCTGAAATGCAAAAGTTGCAAGACGTCTTGGCTCCACGTTACACTCTGAAAGTGCACCCTCAAGAAGTGCGTGGACCTCTGTTGTTTCGAGGCAAAAGTTTCAAAGACGGAAAATACATTCACGTCTATCATCACGATGAACATTTCGATGCCATCACCAGTATCACTGGATTATTGGGATACGGTTATTACTGTCATAAATGTGACTATGACTATAACAATCGAGAGCAACACAAGCATTGTGGATCGAAATGTAAGGGATGTTTAGCCTCTAAGCCCTGTCTGGACCAAGGACAAGAACGAGTGCATTGCCCAGCTTGTCAGAGCACGTTTGTCAGCCCTAACTGTTACCAACAACATCTAAAGACGCAAGACTCACAGCAGAAAAGTGCTTGTCAGCTCCTGATATTATGCCCTACTTGTGGACAAGGCATACGTACCAATAATGCCAAGTGGCACGTCTGTTCAGGAAAGAAGCAATGTCACATTTGTCGCCAAATCGTGGACTTGGAACACCAGTGCTACATTCAAAAATACCATTCCAAACACGAAGAGGAAGATGATGACCAGAAGAAAGGCCATTTCATCTTTTTTCGATTTCGAATGCATGCAAGAGACTGGCATTCACATTCCTAATTTCTGCGTGGTTCATCGAGCGTGTGAGAAGTGCATCCAAGAGCCTATCTTTACTCATTGCCCTCACTGCAGCAAGATTCCTGGAGGACGTGAAAAATCTTTCGGGGACCAAACACGCTACCTGATCTCGCCCAATGGATCTTAGACCCTATCGACGAGACGTGGAGCCAAGAAGACATCGAACGTTACGGAGATTGTCATCACCATGCCACAGTGATGGCTCACAATTTCTCGGGATACGATGGGCAGTTTTTCCTCAGATATTATCCGGAACAAAGTACTATGACTTTGAACGGAGCCAAAATCATTTCCATGCAAGTGGGACAAGTGCAGTTTAAACATTCGATGAGTTGCTTGGCCATGCCTTTGAGTCGCATGCCTAAAACGTTTGGAATGACAGAAATGACCAAAGGCTATTTTCCACACTTTTTCAATACCGAAGCCAATCAACACGCCGATCTGCCCCATTTGCCCGAGGCTCACTACTAAGACCCCGACAACATGCGTACCGAACAACGAGAAGCTTTCTACACTTGGTACCAGACTCACGCTTCGGACCCTTTCGACTTTCAGGAAGAAATGTTAAAATATTATCGTTCCGACGTGGACATTTTACGGCGTTGCTGTGGAAATTTCGAGAACTGTTCATGGAACACGGTGGGATCGACCCTTTGAAAGAAGCTTGCACCATTGCCAAAGCGTGTTCCTTAGTGTACCGTCAACGATTCATGCCCTAAGACACCCTGGCTGTCATTAGTCCTCAAACAACCAATTTTGTCAAACGTCAATACTCGGTCAAAGCCCTACGCTGGCTACATTACTTGTGTGACAAGGAAGAAAAATGGATCCAACATGCTCGCAACGGAGGAGGTGAGAAAGCCATCGGAAGGTATTCAGTGGATGGTTGGGACTTAGAAAACCCCAGATCGTGTACGAGTTTAACGGCTGCTTATTTCACGGATGCCCCATCTGTTACCCTCAATGCAACACTAAAAATCAGTTGTTACAACGAACCATGGAAGACTAGTACCAGGCCACTTGTCAGCGACGCTTGAAGTTAGAAGAGCAAGGATACCAAGTGGTAGAAATGTGGGAACACGAGTACGATCACCGTTTGAAAACTGATCCCGAGTTTAATCGCATCGTGGAAAGTTACAAGTTGGTGGACCCACTGAACCCAAGGGACAGTTTGTACGGAGGACGGACGAATGCCACCTGTTTGCTGTACCAAGCCGACGGGGAGAAAGGAGAAGAAATCAAATACTTGGACGTGTGTTCTCTGTATCTGTACGTGTGCAAATACTGTCACTTTCCCGCAGGGCACTCGCAATTGCTGACGGAACACATTGACCTGGACAACATTCGCCAATACGAAGGATTGATCAAATGTAAAGTTTTGCCTCCCACGTACTTGTACCATCCCGTTTTACCTCACCATTGCCAAGGAAAACTGATGTTTCCCTTGTGCCGTACTTGTGCCGAAACGTGCAACCAAGACCGACCTTGTCAGCACACTCAGGAAGAACGCTCCTTGACGGGAATATGGGTCAGCGTGGAATTGTTTAAAGCTCTGGACTTGGGATACCAACTGTTAGAAGTGTACGAAATTTACCACTTTCCCAAGACAGAAAAATACCACAAGGGCGACGAGACTCAAAAGGAATTTCTGCAAACTACGTGAATGCCTTTTTGAAACTGAAACAAGAAGCTAGTGGCTATCCTTCCTGGTGCGGCACTCCCGAAGACCAAAAGAAATTCAAAGAGAAATACTGGGAGCAGGAAGGCATCCTTTTAGACCACATCGAGAAAAACGAAGGAAGGCGATCGTTTGCCAAAGTGATGTTGAATTGTTTGTGGGGTAAAATGGCATAACGACCGTGTTTACCCAAAACGGAGTATTTGACAGAACTTCTCGCTACTTCAGATGATTCACGACAAAACCAAATACATGAAACACGTGGACGTCCTTCGTGAGGACTTGATCTTAGTCAATTACGAAGAAGAACTGGACTTTGTAGAAGCCGACGAATTTGGAAATGTCATCATTGCGGCTTACGTGACAGCCCATGCTCGCTTAAAACTGTACGAAGCTTTAGAACTGTTAGGAGATAATGTGCTGTATTTTGACACGGACAGTTGCATCTACATCGATCGCCTGGG
Organism: Megalonaias nervosa; assembly: GCA_016617855.1. Classification (NCBI taxonomy): domain Eukaryota; kingdom Metazoa; phylum Mollusca; class Bivalvia; order Unionida; family Unionidae; genus Megalonaias; species Megalonaias nervosa. The sequence continues at coordinate 16,989 of JAECUM010050673.1, read as the reverse complement.
TCAACCTCACCCTGTCATCGAAGGAGACCGTTTAGGAGCCTGGACGGACGACCATCCCGACGACGAGATTCTAAGTTTTGCAAGTGGCGGTCCCAAACATTACGGCTACGAATACCGTGACCCACAAGGAGAAGTGTACACCGAGTGTAAAGTGAAAGGATTGACTTTCAATTATCGCACCAGTCGACTGGTAAACTTTGGCGTCTTGAAAGAAGCCTTGCAGTCTGGACAGGATGGAAATTTTAAAGTGACCACCCACGAACCCCACAAGATTGTACGTTTACCCACACACCAAATCGTTAGCCGGCCCTTGGAAAAAGTCTATCAAATCGTGTACCAGAAGCGAGTTCGGCTTCCCAATCACTTCACTTTACCGTACGGTCACGACGATATTGGCCAGCACATAAAAAAGGACAACGTTCAAGACCGATAGTTCATTGTGACTACCATTGCCAAGCGAGAAAGATGAATCCTTTCAAACAGCAAGTTTCAAGCAAGAGCAAGCTCGAGTGCGGTACTGTGCCTTGCGATGGCAAGGATGCGGTACGCTATGGCCTTTTGCGATTCAGTACCACATCATGGAAATTTTGCTACGACTGTACCTACCATGGAAAGTGATGCTGTGCGTGTCAAACCTGATGGATGCGAAAGCGATGCCACTCGTTATCGCACACCTTTTCATTTTACTGGTTTTCATGGTGGATGTCATCATTATGAAACCATGCGGCTACCACCCTACGGATGTCATGTAAAACTGAGCACACTCCTGCATTTTTCTCAGTACCCTCATCGAAATGAACCCGTGAAAGACGAATATTCGTTCCCTGTGCGTTTGCCTGAATACTGCGACTTTGAAAGTCGGATCCAAACCTTCCGAGGAAAATGGCCAAAATATTTAGAAGGACCTACCCCCGAAGAATTAGCTAGAGCTGGATTTATTTACTTGGGCGAAGGGGATAACGTCAAGTGCTTCAGTTGCGGTGTGTCACTTCACGAGTGGGAGAAGAAAGATTGCGCTTACCTGGAACATGCTCGATGGTCTCCAGATTGTCACTACCTACCTTTAGTGGGACCTCGTCATTGAAGTGGGCATACCATGTCGTTTAAGAAACCAGCTGCTTGGCTAGGAGTCAAACATTGGACAACCCCTAGACAAGTATTTAAACCCCATGATGTAGAAAATAATTTTCAAAGATTACCAAACGAATTGCAAGAGATGATCTACAAGGACATTTGGCAGGGACTTGCCAGAGCCAAATCTCAATTAGTGACTGTAGAACTTTTGTGTCGAGAAATTCACAAGAGGAAATTGACAAAAGTCAACAAACAAGTCCGATTTCTCTGGATCAAGGGTGCGTTCTTCCTACTATATCGCTTTAGACCATTTACATTTGAAGATTTTAATGACATTCTTGACCGTTTCCTGGAATGGCAGTGGTCAGAAATTACTCACTACTTTCATTACTTTCGCTCTAGGAGAAGTGTTTGACTGATATGGTTATGGATACTTTACAAGACAACATTCGTGGTTTGCCTGTGGAGATGAGAGAACGCAGTTACCGCGAGTTCGTCAAAATACAAGTGAAACGCAAAGAACCATTGCATCCGTTACGTCACCGATGTTTGAACCACTGGTACCTAAATGCTATAAGAGGACTGATTCTGATGAAAGTGTTCCAGTGGTCAGACATTGATGAATCGCTTAAAATTCATAAATTTTTGGATGCCACTCATTCAACTTACAAGGTGATCCTAATACACCGAATACCAACGGACGAGTTAGAGGATTACAACAAGTCTTTACAAGAACAATTCTTTCTAGTTCAAGAGGAAACTTCTGTGCGACGTGTGGTGTGTGAGTTAGTGACTAAACGTTTTGGTACGGTACTAAAATAAAATCGAGGCTGTTCAAAAAGTACACTTATTACCTTACACCAAAGAGGGTATAAAAACAGACTACTATGCCACGACCTTTATCATTCGTGATACAACAGATTCCGTGGAAGGAAATAAATGACACTATTCAAACGGTGGAGGATTATGATCGTCTATTACGAGAACTGTGTCCATTGAATTGGGGTTGACGTGTAGTGTGTGTCTTAGTGACTTGCTTTCTGGGATTTCGTTTACCAGCCGATTCCTTGTGGACTTTTTACGAGCAGTACATACCACTCCAAAAAGCATGAAAGTGGCCCCTTTAAATGTACACGAGAGACTCATTCTGCTCAAAGCTTTGCGCTTTCATCTTGATACTTCTCAGCCTTTACGGGAAAACAAGATTCGTCAACTTTTAGGCACTGAAGATGTGTACGACGACGTGTGTGTAGCTTGTGACTTGCACCCTCACTGGAAAGATGTACGTGACTGGAAAAGTTGGGGGTTTGAGGCATGGACAAAAGAAGTGGCACACTATGCCAACGAATTTTAATCCTAAAAATTTAAAACGTTCAGTGAAAAAAGTAACTTTTAAACCAGTGTTAGTGACAGTGCCAGAAGAAAAAATCGTGACCGAGGAAAACCACTCTCTTCAGGACAGGACCGTGATCGACATCCCCGAAAGGCCATTCCGGGAGTACTCTTGTGTGACTGTGCCAAGGAGTGTAGAGACTCTAGAACATTACACACTACCCCTACGATTTCACCTCTTGATCACCACAAATGTTGTACAGAGACTTGTTTATATTCCACTATGATCGTTTTGATGTGTCTTTTAGTCATGTATTTAACCATTTGGCTTTTATGTATTTTTGTCTTTGATGTTGTTCACAATTAAACATGACAATAAATGTGTCCTGAAAAATAGCATAAAAACTCTTGTCTTGTCTGTCCTCGTGTCAAAAGTGACATTTCTTACACTACTATGGCAACCTCTACTGTCTCTACTCCCTCTTCCTCCACTGTCAAAGTCATTCATGAACACGTAAATCGGACTAGTTGGGAGGCCTTGTATTTTCGCCATCCCTTTAACATGCTCATTGCCGGACCTAGCGGCTCAGGCAAAACCGAATTTGTCAAACGTTTGATCGAACATAAACATCATTTGATCGATGGTCCACCTCAACGAATCATGTGGTGTTACAAAGAGTGGCAATCGGCGTACAGCCTTCTGCGAGAAAGTCAAGGCGATTCCATCGTCTTTGTGGAAGGCATTCCTGGCGAGGACGACGGGATCGTGTGTGACCCTAGTCAAACTCATTTGGTTATTTTTGACGACATGTTAGGAGAAGACGAAGAAGAAATTAAACTCTGGTTTACGCGCAAAGGGCATCATCGTAATGCCATTGTCATTTACATTACCCAAAATTTGTTTCAAAAAAGTAAAGTCCATCGTACCATCAGTATCAATGCTCATTACGTGGTGTTGTTTAAAAGCCCTAGAGATAAATCGCAAGTACAACTGTTAGCCAAACAGTTAGGAACGCCTTGGCTGACTCATGCGTACGACGATGCCACTCAAACCCCACACGCTTATTTACTCGTGGATTTAAAACCCACCACTCCCGATTATTTGCGATTTCGTACCCATCTGTTTCACCACTGGTGCCAAGACGGAGGGCCTGTCGTGTACACGTCCCCTTCGTCGACTTAATCACAATCACCAAAAAAAGTCTATAAAAACCTCGGTCACTTTGGCTCTGTCTCACACATCGTCAACATGACGTCTCTTCAGTCTCATCTTCCCATCAAATTGATTCGTGTCTTGTACAGTATCAGTCGCGAAAAAAATCCACAAATACGTGCTCGTGTGTTAGAAGATAGTCTCAAAGAAAGCTTACGATGGTTTACGGTGACAGCACGTCAATTACTGCAAGGCATCATTCGGATTCCATATCAAACCAAACGTTTTTTTGAGAGAAACAAAGTCGCCTTGACGCAGCTAGCCGATCCTCGCATCGACACTCAAAGCAAAAAGCAAATCATTTTGAAACCTGGAGGTAGCGGTTCTCTAGGAGGTGTCATCATTCGTTCCCTCTTAAAATGGGATCCTAATGCTCCCAAAGTCGTCCCCAAGAAAAAAGCCACGACCAAACGTACCCAGAAGAAAAAGAAAAAGAGCAACGGTGTCAAGACCAGGTCACAACCTCAGAAAAAGAAAAAGAAAAGCCCACAGAAAACAACTACTACCAGAAAGAGAGCGTCTCCAAAAACTTCTCCTCAGGCGGTGACACCCTCTTCATCTTTAGCGGCAGTGGCCGCTGCTCACAAAGTACCTGCCCCCAAAATCAAAATCCAAGAGAGAACGGGTGTGTTACAGAATTTACTGGATTTGTCCAAGCAAGAACTGTCCCAATTTAGTCCGTTGCTAACTCCTCCACGACGTGTGTTGCCTGTCATCAAGTTGATACGACGTAAAGACAATCAGTGGCGTCGCATTCCAGTATAAAAAGGACCCGATGCAAACGATAGGGATCAGTGTTTTGTGCTGCTCAACGCCCAAAGATGTCCCCTCCAAGATGTCAACACCGTCACCATCGTCGTTCTTCTGTCCAAAAAGGAAAAGGAAAAGGAAAAAGGAAAGGACTGCCACCTCGTTTAGCCAAACATTGGGACATCTTGTCCGTCCTGTCCAAAGCTCCTCCACCCATGAGAGAAAAGCTCATTCAAACTCCCTCCAAAGACGTCATCGATACCGTGTGCGAATGTTGTCTGAATGTCTTGAAAGGCACAATACCTTTGTCTAAACACCAGAAAGAATGTTTAGCCAAACATCGACACGTTCTTCGCCAAATAGTCCAAAAGAAAATACCCATTGGTCAAAAGAAAAAGATGTTGGTGGAACGAGGAGGAATTTTACCCTTTTTACCCATGTTGCTGAAAGGAGTAATGGGAACAATAGGAGGACCCTTGCTGAAAGGAGCATTGGGAAACATCCTGGGAGGATGAAGATAAAAAGGTCCAAGAAGATAAAAGGGACCTTTGAGGTCAAAAGATCTCAGACGTGATCCTTGAAATCCGATGGAAGGACGAAAACTGGCTTTAGTGCCTTACAAACGATGGATGGAATACCATCGTTGGCAAGAACAACGAACCCCTCATTTACCTCCCAATCCTCATTTGCCCGAAATGTCCTAGATACAACACGAATTGCAATCGTTGATGATCGCAGCGATTTGTCAGAAACCGGAAAATCGCAACGGTACGGTCAGTTGTTACAACGACTGAAACTCTTTCACCAAAAAGTTTTAGACGAAACAGCTCAACCCACTCTGAAAGATTTTAAGGCCTTGATGAAAAGTCCATCACCACCACTACCACCTCCAATGGTCAAGACAGAAAGTCCACCACCACTAGTCCCAGTGATCAAGACAGAAAAAAAGAAGAGCTTCAAACTCCACCAGAAAAAGTACGCAAGTTAACAACAACACCTACATCCAGAATTGGTTGGATTAAAAAGATGATGGCTACTCCTTCTTAATCAGAAGAGAAAACGAAAGCCAAGAGAGAAGTGAAACAAGAACTGATTACCCTTGTTCAAACACCGTCCTCCTCAACACCTATTGCTCGTCGGACACGCAAAGCATTACAAACCAAAAAAATACCACAGAAAGACAAGAGTAGAATCAGTGAAGATTGGATCACTTATTAACAAAATGGAGAAGGTGTTAGCCAGCATTTACTACGATCCAGCCCATCCCGCAGGTTACGGAGGAGTTCAGAAATTGTATCGTGCTGCCAAAACTCGACTGAAAAGCATCCGTTTACCTCATGTGCAACGATGGTTACAAGAACAAGCCACGTACATCTGACACAAACCCATTCGACGAAAATTTTCCAGACGTCGCACCCGAGTGGAGGGTATCGATCATCAATGGCAAGCCGATTTAGCCGATGTCTCTCATTTGGCCACCTACAATCGTGGCTACAAATATTTGTTATGTGTCATCGACGTCTTTTCCAAATTTGCTTGGGTCGTACCATTGACTTCCAAATAGAGCAGTGAGTTAGTGCGAGCCCTCAAACTGGTGTTAAAACAAAGCGGTCGTCACCCTCTTCGATGGCAAACTGACAAAGGCGCCAAATTTCTGAACCAAGCTTTCCAAAAAGATTTGAAGAAACGTGACATTCATTTTTTCACCACCGAGAATCCCGAAACCAAAGCCAGCATCGTGGAACGTTTTCAACGCACCTTGAAAGAACGCATGTGGAAATATTTTACGCACCAACACACTCTCAAGTACATCGACGTCTTGCCACACCTTGTCCAATCGTACAACCAATCTTACCATCGGAGCATTGGGCGTGCCCCCCAAGAAGTGACTGCTCACAACGAAGTGGCCGTCTTCGAGCGTCTGTTTGATACGTCCCCAACAGTGACTGTCCCCAAGAAAGGTGGAGTGTTGGCATCAGGAGATTGGGTGCGCATTGGCAAAACCAAACGCACTTTCGACAAAGGTTACTTACCCAACTGGACCACTGAATTGTTTCGTGTCACTGAACGAGTGCGTGGCCGTTATCCTCCTGTCTATAAATTGGAAGACATGAACGAGGAAGTGTTAAAAGGAACGTTTAACTTGCCCGAGTTACAACGTGTGACCAAAAAAGAAGACGACGTGCACGAGATAGAAAGCATTCTCGATCGAAGAACTCGTAAAGTGGGAAAACGACGTGTCAAAGAAGTCAAAGTACATTGGAAAGGATATACTCCCAGTTCTGACTCTTGGATCGACGCTTCGCAACTCATCGACTATAGAAAGAAGTGACCATCATGCCCTTCAACACAGTCTCAGCTACTGCAGTGACCACTCCTTCCCCCAGTTCTTCTTTGCAAGATCAACAAAAGCATCCCTTGTGGGTGTGGTGTGGAGAACGTGTGCCTAAAACGCAAATCGTCTTTTTCTGCCAAATCTTTGTGGTGTATTGTGTCATCGGTGCTGCCATTGCCAATTTGAGTTTGCAACAAGGAGACAAACAATTGTACACCATTTTACTTAGCCGTTGCATTGGTTACCTTCTTCCCAATCCGTCTCTGAAATATTCCTCGAACGGAACAACAACGGGAGTCTTGTGTCCAACGTTAGTCCCCCTTCCAACAGTCACCCGAACCATCCTCTTTTAGACACTCCTCTGACTTCCAGTGACTCCTCGGACACTAGAACTCTGGAATTATGAACAACCAATTTTACTTAACGTTACGCAGTGACAGTTCCATGGAGGTGTTTTCCAATAACACTTTGTGCTGTTTCTCGACCAGATTACCTCAAGGCATCCAATTGGATCACCAAGCCCATTGGGAAGTGGCTTTGGTCGAAATGATTCACCCTACACAAATCAAAAACATCGTCGAAAATCAAAACACTTTTACAGTAGACGTTTATGACGAACAAGTGCAACAAGCCATGGATGAACGCGCCAGTGTAGCTGACTTTATGAAATCACAAGACCCCAAAATTAAACGAACCACTTATCTGCTGAAAATTCCTGCTGGCTATTATTTTAGTGGTCAACATTTGGTGAACGCCATTGCTGACAGGGTTCAATTTCATGTTTGGTAAAGCCTTGGAGAAAGCCAGGAGAAGTATCACGATCGAGTACCACAAAATAGCTAGTCGCCTAAAGATGACATTTTCAGAGGACAAAGTATTGGCCATTACATTTTGTCCTGAATTGTATGACATTTTGGGTGGAGACACCAAGTTGATCAAGATGAAAAACGAAATACCAGCCAAGACCAATAACTTGGATTTTGCAAAATATTTTCGATTCCCTGTAGAAATGAACCAAGGACTGAATTTGACGTTTGTGTATTCCGATGTGATGGAGTACAACGTGGTGGGACACACCTCCGTACCGTTATTGCGTGTCATTCCTTTCAAAGTAGATTCTGCCACGGCTGCTGACGAGGAAGGTGGAAACACCTATCATGTTCACCGCGAATTTGTACATCCTCACTATTTGTCCGTCAGTAAGTCTTATTTCGACACTGTCAACATTACTATAAAAGGAGATCTGGGACAAAATATTCCATTCACCAAAGGGAAAGTCACAGTGAAACTCCATTTTCGAAAACGATTACTCTAACCCTTTGTCAGTCATGTATCCTGTATACCAAGGAGTCGCTCGACAGCGAGGACATGGTTTAGGTGATATGCTAAAATCAGCCTTTCGTAAAGTGGCTCCCGTTTTGAAACCGATGGTGACACGGGGATTGCACGCCTTAAAAGATGCCGCGTTGACGCACGGCAAAGAATTTCTCGAAAATGTCATCATTGACAAACAAAAACCCAAAGAAGCTTTCTTGAGAGCAGGCAAAAATGTCTTGCTTCAAACGGGTAAAGACATTTTGGGCCGGCTAGAAACTTCTATAAATGTCCTGGGCAATGGCGAGTCAGGCATTCCTGCTTCCCTGACGCCACAGTAAGGACAAGGCAGAAAAAGACGACGAAAACACCCCTTGAGAGGACTTCACGCCCATAGAGCTAGAAAGACTAAGAAAAAAAATCTGTCCGAGAGTTAGACGATTTTGATTATTAGAAAAAGAAAATGATGCACCGAGAGTCTTGTGCTTGTTCCAAGTCGGAACTGGATCTGTTTGCCATGCCACCCACCATGATGATGATGCAAGAATCCCAATGGGTCGAATTTCATCCCGTCTCCTCTTTGACGGATTCAGCTCCCATCGAGTTTGAAATCAAAGGACAACCCGAAGATTACATAGATCTGAATAGCAGTTACTTGTATCTGAAACTGAAAGTGATCAAAACCGACAACACCAATCCGGGATGCGATGCCAGAGTAGCTCCTGTCAACAATTTCATGCATTCCTTGTTCAGCGAAGTGGAATTGTCCTTGAATAACAAATTGGTCGGTAGCAGTATGAATACTTACCCTTACCAAGCGTACCTAAAAAATCTCTTGACGTATGGAAAAGAGGCCAAGAACACTCATCTGGATACTTGCGTGGTATGGGAACCTGACACCGCAGGTGAAGACACGTTTAACGATACAGCCCTGACAGCCGATGACAATCCTCACAATGTGGGTTTTAACAACCGTCGAAGGAAAATCCTGCAAGCTCGTAGTTTAGAACTGATGGATCGCTTGCATTTGGACATGTGGTTGCAAGACAAGTATTTGCTGAACGGAGTGGATATTCGCCTGAGACTCAATCGCAGCAGTGTCGCTTTTCATTTGATGGCTCATGCCAACGAGTACAAAACCATCATCCAAGAAGCCAGACTTTACGTGCGTCGCGTAGAAGTGTTACCTAAAGCGGGAAACGATATCAGTCAAACATTGAGCAGATCGACCGCCAAGTATCCGATACGACGTGTAGAAGTGAAAACGTTCACCATTGCTGCTGGACTCCGATCCAAGATCGAAGATCATCTGCTCCAAGGACAGTTACCCAAACGTTTAATCGTTGGCATCGTCAGTAATGCAGCCCTCAACGGAGCCCACGATCAAAATCCTTTCCAGTTTAAGCACTACAGAGTGTCCAAGATCGAAGTCAGTCGCGATGGCAAGACCTTGTGTACCAGGCCCTTCGAACCTAATTTTGCCCAGAAGAATTACTTGAGATCGTACTTGTCCCTGTACGAAGCTACCGGACAACTAGGAACCAACACCACTCACAGTATTTCGTACGAAGATTACGTAGGAGGTTACACTTTGTGGACCTTTGATTTCACTCCAGACCAAGGCAGCGACGAGGGACATTTCCACCCTATAAAATCTGGTCAACTGCGTGTGGAACTTCAGTTTGCAGAAGCTCTCACCGAGACGGTCAACGTCATCTTGTATGCCGAATTCGATAATACCATCGAAATCAACAGTTTGAGAGAAGTCATTCTAGACTATTAGAAACAATGGAAGACTCCTATCCCTCATTGAACGATAGAGAATCTTAGGACATGGAATGGGAGGATAGCGTGAAAACAGAACCCCAAGACCAAGACAAAGAGAACGAGGTAGTGGTCACGTCCAGATGGCCAGAACAAGAACAACATTTAGTGTCCTGTTTGCTAAATACCTGGCGGATACAATTACGGAACTGAGTAAGAAATATTGTTATGGATGTCAAAACGATCATCCCAGTCAAATTCAACACGATAAATGTTTGATGATGAGTCAAGAAGAAAAATTGGACGAGTATCTGGACAACGCTTGGAGTCTCATTTCGGAAGAAGCAGTGTTGCATGAGTTGTATAAAGGCTTGCGTGATCATTCCTGCCCTCCATTGACTACTCTAGAGATCTATCGCATCGAAGCTGTCTAGCCCAGAGTGCGGAAACGGAGCGAAGAAACGGCTACTTGACAGAGCGTTTCAAACAAAAAGTCAGAATTGAATTGATGACTTATCATTACCTGTTTAAAAAAAAACAACACAACAAAAAAATGGATACCTGGGAACTTTATTACCTTTTGAACAATAGTTCGTATACTGCTTCTTGGAATCCTGTCGTGTGCGCTAAAGATGAACTACCTCATCGCAAACCTCAAGACCATCAAGCTTATGTCATCAACACGGACGAAAGTCATCTCCCAGTAACTCACTGGGTTGCCGTCTACTTCCCTCAAGAGGATTGCGTGGAATATTTTGATTCGTATGGATTACCCCCTTTTGGAAGACGATATCATCGACTTTATGAGAAGAAATGCCCAGACGACACGATTCAATAATGTGAAATTACAAGGCACAGATTCCATGGTGTGTGGACAATATTGTGTGTATTTTCTTCATCAACACAGTCTTGGATGTCCTTTAGAACATTTAGTGACTTATTTTGATCGTCACTCTTCTATAAATGATGAGAAAGTAGATCGATGGTTTTGTGACCATTATGGTTATCTTTTGTCTTTACCTAGGAAACGTAGTGTACATCAATGGCCTCATGACTTCCATCAATGGAAATCTCATATGATTTCATAACGTTGTCAACGTTGTCAAAAATAATTTGTTTGATGTTATTGTTACTTGTTAATTGTTAGTAGTTGATTGTTGGTTGAATAAAAAATGTTGTGTTTTTGAAAAAATGTGTCTGTCGTTTGTTTTCAAAAAAGACTGTGAATATATGCTCTTTGACTTCTCTTTATCCCTCACCATGACATTCGCTATCATAGCGTTCCGGCACTAAAACCGAGTAGGAATGTTTTCTATCGCTTCCTCGTTTGAACCATATAAAGCGGGTTGGTTTCCAGTCTGGCCATCCACTGTTGACTCGTCAACCTATGAGGATGCCTTCCAGACTAGCCAAGCTGAACGAAGCTTACGTCAATTTACATCGTGTCAGGCTAAACCTGATACCTAAGCCTGAAGAGATAGAGAATGTCAGGATGTTAGCCATAGCCCAAGACCTGATAGAAGAGGTCTTCAGAGAGGAAATCAAGAAAAAACAAGAAGAATGGACAGAGAAGTACAGACTTCAGAAGCAGAGAGAACAGCAACAACAACAGCAGCAGCAACAGCAGCAGCAGCAAGAACCAGACAGAGGTTTTGTCGACTGCCGTGTGGACACCAAAGAGTTCTCCTTCTCTTTCCGCAGAAGCAGGCCGTATCGTATAGGAAAGCCTACTGCCAGACGGGGACGCAATCTTAGACAGTAAAAAAAGATTGCCATCACTTCCCATCAACAAAAAACAGTCCTTTTCAGGGCTACCCCAATACTCTCGAAAAGACATACTAATTCAATTGCCAAAACAAATGTGTGTGTGTGTGTGTGTGTGTGTGTGTGTGTGTGTGTGTGTGTGTGTGTGTGTGTGTGTGTGTGTGTGTGTGTGTGTGTGTGTGTGTGTGTGTGTGTGTGTTTAAAAAAAGAAGTGTGTCTATAAGCACCTAACTTTCTCTGTCTTGTCAAATCGTGCATGTCTGTGTTTGTTAGTAAAAAGTAAACGTGAGTGCTTCTTTTAGGTCCGCGCGTTTGATGTGATGGTAAGTTTTGGTGTTAGGGGATGTTTACCTTCACGTCCGTGCTTCAAGTATATAATGCGACGCGATCGTCAGTCTGGCTACCCATCGTCAACGATACAACTATAAAGAATGAGCAGAATAAGTAAATTGCTGGAACTCCAAATGCACCTGGAGTATACTAGACATATTTTAGACGAGCTGACTAAGGAGGCAATACAGGAGGAATCCAGAATAAAAGAGGAGGAAGAGAAGAGGAAAAAGAAGAAAGAGAAGAAGGAAAGGATCCTGCCACACCTCATAATGAGGCCTAAGTGTGAGGTGAAGCCTGAGGTGAGGACACCTCCACAGGCACTACCAGCTCCACGTCAGCTACAGCCACAACCACAACCACTACCACCAGTACCAATAGCCGCTGTCCCCCAGATGGAAAACTGGGAGGAGATTATGGAAGAGTTGGAGAGACAGCGGCAAGCCTGGAAGGTGTCACCATTAACCAGGTGCATTTGGAGTTAGAAAAACAGCCCTTCTCAGGGCTAACCAGATCTCTAGAAAAGAGACACTATTCAATTTGCCAATTGGTGTGAATGTGAAGTAGTGTGACTATAAACACTCACTTGTTTACTGATGTGTGTGTGTGTGTGTGTGTGTGTGTGTGTGTTTGCGTTCGCATTCGTTTGTGAGGATAGTATAGTGTGTATGTTTTATGTTTTTCGTTCGTTGGTGAGGATAGTTAATATGGTGTGTTTTATGCATTCTCGTCCGTTTGTGTGGATAGTAAATAGGTGTGTGTTTTATGCTTTCTCATTCGTTGGTGAGGATAGTAAAGATGGTATGTTTTATGCATTCGCGTTCGTTGGTGTGGATAGTAAATAGGTGTGTCTTTTATGCTTTCTCATTCGTTCGTGAGGATAATAAATATGGTATGTTTTATGCATTCGCGTTCGTTGGTGTGGATAGTAAATAGGTGTGTGTTTTATGCATTCGCGTTCGTTGGTGTGGATAGTAAATAATATGTGAAGTGAGTGTAAGGGATGTTTTCGTTCACGTCCGTGCTTGAAGTATATAAAAGCATAGCGTTCGTCATTCGCGCCATTCAACGCTGAATATAAAAAATGGCTAGCAACATGGAGAGAATGATAAGATTGCAGGAGGTGGTAGACACACTAGGCATGGTGGAGGAGATGCTACTTAGAATGCAACTTGGGGCTTATAGCCCGCACAGATTGGCTATGGAAATCAACAATTTAAAGAGAGGAAAGGAGATATTAAATGAGATGATTAGAACTGAAAAGGACGAAAAGGAAGATTTAGAAGACAAAAGGAGGATGAGGGAGTGGAACGAAAAACTTGAAAAGGAAGAAGAAAATGAAAAAAAAAGGAAGAAACAGGAAAAGGAGGAGGAGAAGGAAAAACAGGAGGAGGAAAAGAATGAGAAGAAGAAAAAAAGCGTAGGACAGAAAATAAGAAGTTGGTGGAGGAATAGAAGAACTTAGAAGACAAAGAAGAAAACCAAAGGCCCTTTTCAGGGTCACTCCACTGCCTCGAAAAGATTTATTCTTTCTTGCCTAAAAAAATGTATTCGATTGTATAATTTATCTTTTAACTCACAAAAACATTATTCTCTTATCTAAAATTTTTTTAGTCAGTTGTATAATTTGGGTATAATATTATAATATCCACAAACACGGACGCGAATGATTCAAACTTTATATAGAAATGACACAGGTGCAATGACGTCACGGTACTTGCTACATTGTTGCAAGTGTCCAGTACCGTGACGTCACCCTACCTGTTCCATTCCTCTTGTCCCTATACAAAATTCCCATTGTCCGTATACAGTCCCAGGGTGTGCTAGTCGCTATACAAAATTCCCATTGTCCGTATACAGTCCCAGGGTGATTTTTTGTCCGTATAAATCTTGTCCGTATACAGTTCCGGGGTGGGGTGGGGTGTGGTCTGTAATGCTAATTCCCATTGTCCGTATACTATCTCACTACACTACTGATGGCAGGTCGTCATTATTTGTATAGATTTGAATGGTCTTTATGCCAGGTTACTTTCTAATAAGTCTGATCAAATTTTATGCAACAGTTTTAAACAAGAATTTGTTTCAAAGCTTTTCTATTTTCAGCAATGGCCAGATTTGAGAGTGAAGTTGTATAAGTTACACAGACTTGAAATCCCAATTTGCCAGAATGGCGTCTGTTAAATATAATCAAATTCTATTCAACGGTTTTGAAAATTAAAACAAATCGTTGTAAGTTTTTTCCTTATTTTTTAGTAACAATGGCTCTCTATTGTTAGTAACAACGGCCATATTTGAAAGCGGATAGGAATAATTTACAACAAATTTAAAGGTCTTCATGTTGAATGATTGATAAGCAGACATTGTTCATAGAGGGTGTTTCTTTATCTTTATTTTTTGTAGCATCGGCGATATTTGACGGCGTATCGGTAACATTTGTTTGAATTTGACAGCCCTTCGAGTCAGAATGCTCTGTGCCAGGTTTGGTCATGACTAGTCCAGTGGTTTTGTATCAGATGTCTTTTGTTGACAGACGGTACGATACAATGTAATGCAATGCCATAGACCAGGTGGGCTAAAGAGTATTTGAAACCAAACAACAACAAAAAAGGGAAAAAGAAGTGCTGTCGGATACGAAAGGAGGAGTGACGGATACACAACCGGACGGACGAGCTGACATTGATAAAGCAGCATGAATAAGACCTTATTGGGATCCTATTGTCATTATTTCCACTTTGCATAGTATTGAAACGGTGATATTAACTTCACACTATTGTTGTTGTTGTTATGGGTTTAACACCATTTTTCAGCACATGATAAGCTATACAATGGCTGTGAGTGTACTTGGTGAAGGAAGAACCCAGAAAAAAAAAAAATCCTGGAAGAACCACCGACCCACGGGGAGCTATTGGCAAGCTTTCTCACATACCTACGCTAGTAGAGGTCCGATATCAGTGATCTGTAGAGACTGTAGCTGTACTGATGAAAATATACAAAGATTACAAGAACATATTTATACACGCCAAACATTTTCAGGAAATATCTTAGAGAACCATACAAGAAGTATTAAATGGGCAATGTCTATTAAGAATGTGCTTAAATGACATCTGCAATGAAAATGATATACTGAATTTTAAACATAAATACATGAAGGGTGTCAAACGTGGAGTAAGGGACGAATCTCTAAAGTAAAAAGGACAACAGGAGGCGGTTTTGAGCAATTTTATTTGTTTTTGTTTTTTTTTTAAATGCTGTGGGTTTTACTCCATGAGTACAAGAAAAATTTATGATTGAAAATTAGTTTTGGAGGAAATGATTTGAATAAAAAAGATAAAATATTGCTAGTAAATCTTTTACACTGCAAACAATGAATTTTTCTAATATTGTTATGCCCCGTGTGCAATAGTTAAAGGGAGCATACGAGGGCATTTAAAAAGTTTTGAATATTAGTGTGCTGTGCAACAAAGTTCTTTATTAGTTGACACATGTGAAGTTGGAGATTTATCAGTTATCGACGTGATTAAGAAAACACTCGTTGTGTTGCTATTTTCTTCCAAAAAATACATATTGAATAGCATGAAGACCTATCTATGATTTGGAAGATCGAATAAAAGTCCTATCTCATAGAATATGGTCGCCATCGTCGTATTGTTGTTACGCGCATTTCTACACTAGCATGTTTCTACTAATCTTTTAGCACATATTTTTACGACCGTGACGGATAGAAATATAGTTTAGTGATAACAGGGAAGTAACTCAAGCATTCTTGTGTGTGACTTATTTATTGTTTGCTCTCTTAACCTTCAAGTTTATTTACCAAGTATGGCTGTAATTGACAGAAATTTTCAAGGTATGAGAGGCATGAAATAAATATAGAAATTTCGGGAAGGTGGGACATAATTAGGTGAGATATATATATTAATAGACAATGTTTGTGTAACAATACTTACAAGAGGACAAATCAATTATCCAGTCTACAGGGAAAGATAATAGGAAAACGGAGATGGAGACAGTAAATCGTAACTATTAAATATCCACAGGAATAATAATGCCACTAATAATAATAATAACTTTATTGACGTTGTTGATACTGTTGTTTTCGTGGTCATCCTTCATACATTTTTTTTTGTAAAAATGATAAACTGATCACAGCAGTCAGTGCTTCTCGTACCTTGATAAAACTTATATTGCTTGTACATATAAAATTCGAGTCAGTAATACTTTCTTTTATTTTTTTACCTTATCCTAATGAATTCCTTCATGCTCAGGGGCGCCCGCAGAATCCTTTTCTGTTGGGGGAGGGGGGCAAACATGTAGTGGTCAACTATTAAGTTTTACGCATGTAGGTCAAGAAAATTGTAAAGGTGAAAAATGTGGGGCGCCTATGTTCATGCCTAAAACAAGCTTACATGTATTGAAGAAAAAACCCACAGAAACACTAAAATGAAATCCTAAATGAAAACAAAAATGTGAAGGCATTGTTTGAAGAAAAAAATGCACTAAGAGGTCAAAATTGAACTGAATGAGCCGAAAGTGATTTTAACCGCTTTAAATTTCAATAAATATGTCTGTCTAGAACTAATTTCCTCTGTCTTTGAAATCACTATTTATTTATTTATTGATAAATAAATAAATAAATAAATAAATAAATAATAAAGCCTGAAATCATGTTATTTATTTCTTTCTGACTTAACGGAACCAAATTTTGGAAATCTTTAGTCGCTGCATGAATTTACCACATAAAAAACACAAGCTCTATTGAACTTTTACTACCCAATATTAAAAACATTAATTTAAATAATATTAAAGAGTATTAATACACAAGATAAATTACAACATATATTGTTAGCAGTCAGTATATTAACACATAATTGTACATAACTTAACAGATCACACACATAGACAAATGATAAACATACATACAGTCAATACAGTAGTACATACAGTAAAAATGAATTGTACCAGACTTTATGGGTATATACATAGATAAATCACAAACATAAGTGTATCCAATATAATACATATAATTGCTCAATACCAAACAATGTACATATGTGCACTCATGGATACAATATTATGGCATGCATCTAAACCACACACACACACACACACACAC
>JAECUM010050670.1:0-18666 GCA_016617855.1 Megalonaias nervosa | reverse complement strand
AATGGCAATAATGTTGCAAGTGACTGACCTGAATACGCGCGGCTACCCTAGGTAGGGACAAATACAATAGAGACAGAGACATAGAAACATGGTTAGAGACATAGACATTTAAAAAAATTTTAGGCAAGAAAGAATATATCTTTTCGAGGCATACGAAGTGGCCCTGAAAAGGGCCTTTGGGTTCTTCTTCTTCTATTTTCTCCAGTTCTTCCACCAACTCTTCTCTTTTCCAATAAATCCTTTCTTCTTCTTCTTTGTCCTTTCCTTTGCCCAGATATCTTTAATCTTCTTCACTTCTTTCATTACCCTTTTCATCATGTCTTCTGCTTTCTTTAACTGGTCTAAGCCCCATTTGACAAAAGACCACTCTGTTAAATTGAATATCTCTTCCAAAAAGCACCTCACTTCGATGACAACATCAAGGGCCTGCTTCAAGATGCCCACTCTCACATATTTAGGTTGGATGAAACCTCTTAACTTCTCTACTTCCTCTTCTATCATCCTTTGTATTAGATCCCTGGCTACTTTCGGGCTGTTCGCAAAGTCTAGACTGCCTGGGAACTTCCATTCCTGTTGAAGTCTTTCTACCACATAGGCTCCATCCACCATCCAGTACCAACTGTCTTTTAACTGGTTAAACACATTCATTATGATAGTTGTTGACTAATCAACGCTGGGTAGCCAGGCTGACGGTCGCTCCGCCTTTTATATTTGAAGCACAGACGTGAACGAAAACATCCCTTACACTCACTTCATATATTATATACCATCCACACAGAAGGGAAGAGAAGAAAAAAACACACCATATCTACTATCCACACAGAAGGGAAGAGAAGAAAAAACACACCATATCTACTATCCACACAGACGGGAAGAGAAGAAAAAACACACCATTTCTACCATCCACAAAAACTAACGCAAACGCATAAAACATACCATATCTACTATCCACAGAAACGTACGCGAACGCATAAAACACACCATATCTACTATCCACACAAACGTACGCGAACGCACACAAACACACCATATCTACTATCCACATAAATGTACGCGAACGCAAAACACACACACACACACACACACACACACACACATCAGTAAAGGAGTGAGTGTTTATAGTCACACTGCTCTACATTCACACAAATTGGCAACTTGAATAGTGTCTCTTTTCTAGAGATCTGGTTAGACCTGAGAAGCGCTGTTTTTCCTTCGAACTCCAATTGCACCTGGCTAATGGTGACATCTCCCAGGCCGGGCACCACATACATATCTCCTGCTCCAATCATTTGCCCAATTTACATTTGTGATTGGGAGTGCAGAGGCCTCTTCAATGGTTTCAGCACCCCAGTCTTCCGTCTCTGGGATAGTGAAGGCTTCCCTACTTCTCCTATACCACACCCGTGGATGATGAAGGTGTGGTGCTGGTAGTGGCTGTGGTACTAGTAGAGGTTGTGGTGCTGGTAGTGGTTGTGGTGCTGGTTGTCCTTCTGGTACTGTTCGTGGAGGCGTCCTCACCTTAGGCTTGACCTCACACAGAGGTCTCAGTATGAGGTGAGGCAGGATCCCTCGTTTCTTTTCCTTCTCCTCTTCTTTCTTTTTCTCCTCTTCCTCCTCCTCTATCCTGGCTTCTTCGGTTATAGCCTCCATAGCCAGCTCATCTAAAATGCGCCTGGCATATTCCAGGTGCATTTGGAGTTAAAGTAACTTTGCAATTTTGTTGCTCATCTTCAATGTTGAAGCGTGAACAATGGGTAGCCGAACTGACGATCTTCTCCGCTTTATATCCCTAGAGCACGGACATGAAGGAAAACATTCCCTTCCACCAAAACTTACAATACCACTATTACTATTACATGGAACGCGCGAACTAAAAGAAACAATCACGTTGACTTTTTCACTTACAAGCACAGACACACACTATCAGACAAGACAGAAACGAAGTGTGGATTTTTACTGACAAAAGAAACGAAGTGCTTATAGACACACTTCAATTTTTTAACATAAAAAACACACATTTTTTGGCAATTGAATTAGTATGTCTTTTCTACAGTGTTGGGGTAGCCCTGAAAAGGACTGTTTTGTTGACGAGGTGTGATGGCAATCTTTAACCGTCTAAGATTGCGTCCCCGTCAGGATACGGTCTGCTTCTGTGGAAAGAGAAGGAGAACTCCTTGGTGTCTACTCGGCAGTCGACAAAACCTCTTTCTGGTTTCTGCTTCTGTTGCTGCTTCTACTTATGCTGTAGTTGCTGTTCTCTCTGCTTCTGAAGTCTGTACTTCTCCGTCCATTCTTCTTGTTCTTTCCTCATTTCTTCTCTGAAGACTTCTTCCATCAGGTCTTCGGTCACTTTCAACATCCGGACATTCTCTATCTCTTCAGGTTTTGCCTGCATTAAAAAATAACATGCATTTAAAGTGTTGATATAAAGCAATTTGATATACCAATACTATTGGTATATCAAATTGTGATCCGCCCATGGCGCAATAATACGCAAATATAAACATTCTCGCGAGCATCTGCAGTTGATTCTAGATCAATGATCAATTTCCACACATTAGTCACTGGTGTCGTATGAAAAATAACGATGAAAAGTATTAATAATCCCCGTTTTATAAATTAATTTAATATGGTACACATTTTCATCACAATCCTTTCTGCTTTCTGTTCTCCCCTCCCCTCTCATGCATAACGGACAAACTCCACAGAAATGTGGAATGAGAGAGAAAAGGAATTTGGGCTGGATCAAAACCTTGAAATAGAAATTACACCAAGTAACCTACAAGAATATGGTTCGTCCTAACGATACGTGTGCACTTTCCTTGGGATTTATTTACAGTGTTTATCAATGATGCAGTGTTTCAAACCAGTAAATTCCTCGGTTACGTGGTATACATACTATGATATATTTAATGTTATGTTTTATTTGGGGGGTGGTGGTTGTTTTTTTGTTTTTTCTTAAACATACCATAATGTTCTAAAAAATCGATTATTATTATTTAAATATGAAAATGTCCAAAGGCCTATCTCTCTCTCTCTCTCTCTCTCTCTCTCTCTCTCTCTCTCTCTCTCTCTCTCTCTCTCTCTCTCTCTCTCTCTCTCTCTCTCTCTCTCTCTCTCTCTCTCTCTCTCTCTCTCTCTCTCTCTCTCTCTCTCTCTCTCTCTCTCTCTCTCTCTCGATCAACCATCGTAGCAGGATACGGGCTAAAATCTATGAATTGGCGAACGTAGAGGATTTTCGTTTATCTCTGGGCTTATGAATGATGGTAAAAGTTAAGTCAAACCGACCAAAGGATGAGAGAGAGAGAGAGAGAGAGAGAGAGAGAGAGAGAGAGTTTTAAAGTCAAACCGACCAAAGAGAGAGAGAGAGAGAGACAGACAGACAGACAGAGAGTTTTAAAGTCAAACCGACCAGGGAGAGACAGAGACAGAGACAGAGACAGAGAGAGAGAGAGACAGAGAGAGAGAGAGACAGACAGACAGACAGAGTTTTAAAGTCAAACCGACCAGAGAGAGAGAGAGAGAGAGAGAGAGAGAGAGAGAGAGAGAGAGAGAGAGAGAGAGAGAGAGAGAGAGAGAGAGAGAGAGAGAGAGAGAGAGAGAGAGAGAGAGAGAGAGAGAGAGAGAGAGAGAGAGAGAGAGAGAGAGAGTTTGTGGTCGGTTGTACGGTTGCAAAAGCAGAATAATGACTTAGATCGACTGTAAATATATTAAAATATTTTAATTAGTTCTTGTTGGTTAGTCAGTTGGCTTAGTTTCTATTCCACATTAAGTTCCATGCGCCGGTATCTGAATGGTGTAGCTATCCAAGTGTTGCTACTGCTCTACTTTTATCATTACAACCATCTTTCATGTTTAAAGGATAAGTGTGTATTATATTGATTTAATCAATGTGGAGAAAAATAGAAACCAAGAAAAGAAAACAATCAACTTATCAATATGCAGAGGTGATTGTAAATAGCCACTAAGGCAGAGAACTACATTTTGTAGCGGACACACTCGGGGATGTGAGGGGTTCATTCACTAGGTCAATACACAGCTACCTGTAGTAAATCTGAACTCCGTTCAAAGGGCAAATATATGTATTTGTATGTGGTATAAATAAAATATATGTACAGTATGTACGCTGTATCAATGATATACTACCACTCGTTGTATAAATTTTTGTTTGCTGGGTCGGAACGCTATGATAGCTAATGTCATGGTGAGGGATAGAGAGAAGTAAAAGAGCATATATTCACAGTGGGATTTTTTTCTTCAAAACACAACATTTTTTATTCAAACAAACGACTAACAATTAACAATAACATCAAACAAACTATTTTTGACAAGGTTGACAACGTTGTGAAGTCAAGTTAGATTTCCACTGATGGAAGTCATGAGGCCATTGATTTACACAACGTTTCCTAACTAAAGACAAGAGATAGTTATAACGGTCACAACCATCGATCTACTTTCTCATCGTTTCTAGAAGAGTTACGATCAAAATAAGTCACTAAATGTTCTAAAGAATATCCTAGACTGCGTTGATGAAGAAAATACACACAATATTGTCCACACACCATGGAATCTGTGCCTTGTAATTTCACATTATTGTATCGTGTCGTCTGGGCATTTCTTCTCATAAAGTCAATGATGTCGTCTTCCAAAGAGGGTAATCCATACGAATCAAAATATTCCACACAACCCTCTTGAGGGAAGTAGACGGCAACCAGTAGGTTCTTGGGAAATGACTGTCGTCCGTGTTGATGACATAAACTTGATGGTCTTGAGGTTTGCGGTGAGGTAGTTCATCTTTAGCGCACACGACAGGATTCCAAGAAGCAGTATACGAACTATTGTTCAAAAGGTAATAAAGTTCCCAGGTATCCATTTTTTTTTTCACAGGTAATGATAAGTCATCAATTCAATTCTGACTTTTTGTTTGAAACGATCTGTCAAGTAGCCGTTTCTTTGCCTTGTCTCCGCACTCTGGGCTGAGAGAGCTTCGATGCGATAGATCTCTAGAGTAGTCAGTGGAGGACAGGAATGATCACGCAAGCCTTTATACCACTCATGCAACACTGCTTCTTCCGAGATGAGACTCCAAGCGTCGTCCAGATACTCGTCCAATTTTTCTTCTTGGCTCATCATCATACATTTATCGTGTTGAATTTGACTGGGATGATCGTTTTGACATCCATAGCAATCTTTCTTGGTCAATTCCGTAATTTTATCAGCCAGGTGTTTGGCAAAGCAGGACGCTAAATGTTGTTCTTGTTCTGGCCATCTGGACGTGACCACTACCTCGTTCTCTTTGTCTTGGTCTTGGGGTTCTGCTTTCACGGTATCCTCCCATTCCATGTCCAAAGATTCTCCACCGTTCAAAGAGGGATAAGAGTCTTCCATAGTTTCTAATAGTCTAGAATGACTTCTCTCAAACTGTTGATTTCTATGGTATTATCGAATTCGGCATACAAGATGTCATTCACCGTCTCGGCTAGAGCTTCTGCAAACTGAAGTTCCACACGCAGTTGACCGGATTTTATAGGGTGGAAATGTCCGTCGTCGCCGCCTTATTCTGGAGTGAAATCAAAGGCCCACAAAGTGTAACCTCCTACATAATCTTCGTGTTGGTTCCTAGCTGTCCGGTAGCTTCGTACAGGGACAAGTACGATCTCAGGTAATTCTTCTGGGCAAAGTTAGGTTCGAAGGGTCTGGTACACAAGGTTTTGCCATCGCGACTGACTTCGATCTTGGACACTCTGTAGTGCTTAAACTGGAAAGGATTTTGATCGTGGGCTCCGTTGAGGAATGCATTACTGACGATACCAACGTTTAAACGTTTGGGTAACTGTCCTTGGAACAGATGAGTCCATCAGCAATGGTGAAAGTTTTCACTTCTACGCATCGTATCAGATACTTGGCGGTCGTTCTGCTCAATGTGTGACTGATGTCGTTTCCCGATTTAGGTAACACTTCTACGCGGCGCACATAAAGTCTGCGTTCTTGGATGATGGTTTTGTACTCGTTGGCATGAGCCATCAAATGGAAAGCGACATTGCTGCGATTTAGTCTCAGGCGAATATCCACTCCGTTGAGCAAATATTTCTCTTGCAACCACATGTCCAAATACAAACGATCCATCAGTTCTAAACTACAGCCTCGCAGGATTTTCTTTCGACGGTCGTTAAAGTCCACATTGTGAGGATCGTCATCTACTGTCAGGGCTGTGTCATTAAACTTGTCCTCACCTGCGGTGTCAGGTTTCCAAACCACGCCAACATCCAGATGGGTGTTCTTGGCCTCTTTTCCGTACGTCAAGAGATTTTCCAGGAACGCTCGGTAAGGGTAAGTATCCATGCTACTGATGACCAGTTTGTTATTCAAGTACTAATCCACTTCGCTGAGCAAGAAATGCATGAAATTGTTGACCGGAGCTACTCTGGCATCGGCTCCAGGATTGGTGTTGTCCGTTTTGATCACTTTGAGTTTCAGGTACAAGTAACTGCTATTCAGATCGATGTAATCTTCGGACTGTCCTTTGATTTCAAACTCGATGTGATCTGAATCCGTCAAAGAAGAGACGGGATGAAATTCGACCCATTGGGATTTTGCATGGTCATCATGGTGGGTGGCATGGCAAACAGATCCAGTTCCGACTTGGAACAGGCGCAAGATTCTCCGTGCATCATTTTCTTTCTTTCTTTCTCTGATTTAATAATTAAAAACGCCTAAGTCTCGGACGGTTCTTCTTTTCTAAGTTTTTCTAGCTCTGGGGGTGTGAAGTCCTCTGAAGGGGTGTCTTCGTCGTCTCTTTCCGCCCTGTCCTTGCTGTGGCGTTAAGGAAGTAGGAATGCCTGACTCGGCAGCGTTCGCGGCATTTATAGGAGTTTCTCGTCGGCCCAAAATGTCTTTGCCCGTTTGAAGTAAGACATTTTTGCCTGCTCTCAAGAAAGCTTCTTTGGGATTTTGTTTGTCAATGATTACATTTTGGAGAAATTCTTTACCTTGCGTCAGCGCGGTATCTTTCAAGGCGCGCAATCCCCGTATCACCATCGGTTTCAAAACGGGAGCCACCTAACGAAAGGCTGATTTCAGCATATCTCCTAACCCATGTCCTCGCTGTCGAGCGACTCCTCGGTACACAGGATACATGACTAACAAGGGGTTAGAGTAATCGTTTTCGAAAATGGAGTTTCACTGTGACTTTCCCTTTGGTGAATGGAATATTTTGTCCCAGATCTCCTTTTATAGTAATGTTGACAGTGTCGAAATATGACTTACTGACGGGCAAATAGTGAGGATGTACAACTTTGCGGTGAATGTGATAGGTGTTTCCTCCTTCCTCGTCAGCGTTCTTTGTGACTTTGCTTGTTGATAATGACATTTTTAGAACTCCTTTTCCCTGCGTCAAGGTGGCATCTTTGAAATTGTGCAATCCTCGAGTTACCATCGGTTTTAAAATGGGGCCACGGTAAGAAAAGCGGATTTGAGGATATCTCCTAAACCAAGTCCTCGTTGTTGAGATACTCCTTGCTACACAGGATACATGACTGACAATTGGCTACAGAATTGTTTCCGAAAATGTAGTTTCACCGTGACTTTTTATTTCGAGAAGGAATACTTTGTCCCAAATCTCCTTTTCTACCAATGTTGATAATGTCGAAATACGACTTACTGACATGTAAATAGTGAGGATGCACACAATCACGGTGAACGTGATACGTGTTTCCACCTTTACCGTAAGCAGTGATGGCAGAATCCACTTTGAAAGGAAGGACACGCAGTAACGGTACGGAGGTGTGTCCCACGACGTTGTACTCCACCACATCGGAGTAAACAAAAATCAAATTCAGTCCTTGGTTCATATTTACAGGGAAACGAGAATATTTCGCAAAATCCAATTTGCCGATAATGGCTGATATTTCGGTATTAATCTTGATCAACTTGGGATCTCCACCCAAAATGTCATACAATTCATGACAAAATGTAATGGCCAATACTTTGTCCTCTGAAAATTTGATCACTAGGCGACGAGCTATTTTATGGTACTCAAGGTGACACTTTTCCTGGTTTTCTCCAAGGCTTTGCCAAGCACAGTATTGAATTTGGTAGCAATCGTGTTCACCAAATGTTGACCGCTAAAATAATAGCCTGCAGGAAAGGTCAAAAGATCGTGAACCGTTTAGTTTTGGGGTAATGTGTTTTTTTAGAGTCACCTGCAGTGGTGCGTTCATCCAAGTTTTGTTGCACTTGCTCGTCATGAACTTCCAACATAAAAGTGTTTTGATTTGGAAGGATATTTAGGATTTGTGTAGGGTGAATCATTTCCACTAAAGCCACTTTCCAATGGGCTTCGTGATTCAGTTGGATGGCCTGAGGTAATTTGGCCGTGTAACAGCATTATGTGTTTTTGGGAAACACCTCCATGGAACTGTCACTGGGTAACGTCAAGTAAAATTGGTTATTCATAATTTCAGAGTTTAAGTATCGGAGGTGTCGTTTTAGGTAGGAGGAGTGTCTAAAAGAAGATTGTTGTTAGAATGGTGACTGTTGGAAGGGGGACTGACGTTGGACGCAAGGTTCCCGTTGTTCCCGTTAGAGGATTATTTCAAGGAAGGATTGGGGAGAAGGTAACCGATGCAACTGCTGAGTAAAATGGTCCACAATTGTTTGTCTCCTTGTTGCAAACTCAAATTGGCAATGGCAGCACCAATGACACAATGCACCACAAAGTTTTAGGCACACGTTCTCCACACCACACCCACAAGGGTTGCTTTTGTAGATCTTGCAGAGAAGAACTGGGCGACGGAGTGGTCACTGCAGTAGTTGATGCTGTGTTGAAAGGCATGATGGTCACTTCTTTTTATAGTCGATGATTTGCGAAGCGTCGATCCAAGACTCACAACTGGGAGGATATCCTTTCCAACGTACTTTGACTTCTTTGACACGTCGTTTTTCCACTTTTCTGGTTCTTCGATCGAGAATGCTTTCGATCACGTACACTTCTTCTTTTGTGGTCACACGTTGTAACTCGAGCAAGTAAAACGTTCCTTTTAACACTTCCCCGTTCATGTCTTCCAATTTATATACGGGATGATGACGGCCACACACTTGTTCAGTGACACAAAACAATTCGGTGATCCAGTTGGGTAAGTAACCTTTGTCGAAAGTGCGTTTGGTTTTGCCAATGCGCACCCAATCTAATTTTGCCAACACTCCACCTTTCTTGGGGACAGTCACCGTCGGGGACGTACCAAACAGGCGCTCAAAGACGGTCACTTCGTTGTCGGGAGTCACTTCTTGGGGGGCACGTCCGATGCTCCGATGGTAAGATTGGTTGTACGCTTGGATTAGGTGTGGCAAGACGTCGATGTACTTGAGAGTGTGTTGATGCGTAAAATATTTCCCCATGCGTTCTTTCAAGGTGCGTTGAAAACGTTCCACGATGCTGGCTTTGGTTTCGGGATTCTCGGTGGTGAAAAAATGAATGCCACGTTTCTTCAATTCTTTTTGGAAAGCTTGGTTCATAAATTCGGTGTTTTTGTCGGTTTGCCATCGAAGAGGGTGACGCCCGCTTTGTTTCAACACCAGTGGGAGGGCTCAGACTAACTCACTGCTCGATTTGGAAGTCAATTACACGACCCAGGCAAATTTGGAAAAGACGTCGATGACACAAAACAAATATTTGTAGCCACGATTGTAGGTGGCCAAATGAGAGACATCGGTTAAATCGGCTTTCCATTGATGATCGATGCCCTCCACACGGGTTCGATTTCTGGAAAATTTTCGTCGAATGGGTTTGTATAAGGTGTACGTGGCTTGTTCTTGTGACCATCGTTGCACTTGAGGTAAACGGACACTTTTCAGTCGAGTTTTGGCCTAACGATACAATTTCCGAACTCCTCCATAACCTGCAGGATGGGATGGATCGTAGTAAATACTGGCTAACACCTTCTCCATTTTTTAATAAGGTATCCACTCTTCACTGATGATACTTTGGATGGGATGCGGGGGTGGTTTAGAAAGGGCTTTACGTGTCCGATGTGCCACGGGAGTAGTAGTCAAGGATATTGGTGGTGGTGGTGGTGGTGGCAGTAACGGAATGACTTTGGTCTTCTTTTCTTTCTCACTTCTGGTTTCTCTTCTTTCTTTTTGACTTCTGTCGAAGTAGGAGTGGACATCATATTTTTAACCCAAGCTTTAAGTTCTTTTTGTTGAGGTGAAGGGGAACGGGTCAACAAGGACGCTGCAATCTTACTAGTGATGGGAGTTGCTGACGGTGTTTGAAAGACTGCTCGTGCCTCTTCTTCCTCAGACATCCGTCGGGCTGCATCTGTCTTGACCACTGGGGGTGATGTTGGTGGACTTTTCATCAGAGTCTTAAAATCTTTCAGAGAGGGTTGAGCTGTTTCGTCTAAAGCTTTCTGGTAAACGAGTTGCAGTCGTTGAAACAATTGACCGTACCGTTGCGATTCTTCCGTTTCTGACAAATCGCTGAGATCCATCAATGATTGCAGTTCGTGTTATAACTGGGACATTTCGGTCAAATGAGGATTGGGAAGTAAATGTGGGGTCCGTTGTTCTTGCCAACGATGGCATTCCATCCATCGTTTGTAAGGTCCTAAAGCCAGTTTTCGTCCTTCCATCGGATTTCAATGATTACGTCTGAGATCTTTTGAGTCCAGACAATCCTTTTATCTTCTTGGACCTTTTAATCTTCATCCCAAGATTCTTCCCATCGTTCCCAATACTCATTTTAGCAAGGGTCCTCCTATTGTTCCGAGCATAGGTCCTAACAAGGGTAAAATTCATCCACGTTGCACCAACATCTTTCTTTTTTGACGAATGGGGATTTTCTTTTGGACCATTTGGCGAAGAACGTGTCGATGTTTGGCTAAGCGTTCTTTCTGATGTTTAGACAAATGTTTCGTGCCTTTGAAGACATTCAGACAACATTCGCTCACGGTATCGATGACATCTTTGGAGGCGGTTTGAATGAGTTGTTTTCGCATGGGTGGAGGAACTTTGGACGGGACGGACAACATGTCACAATGTTTGGCTAAACGAGGAGGCAGTCCTTTTCTTTTTCCTTTTTTCCTCTTAGGACAGAAGAACGACGATGGTGACGGTGTGCACGTCTTTGAGGGGACATCTTTGGGCGTTCAGGAACACAAAAACACTGAACCTATCGTTTACCTCAGGTTCTTTTTATACTGGAATGCGTCGTCACTGATTGTCGGCTCGTCGTATCATTTTCATGGCAGGCATCACACGTCGTAGAGGGGTTCGTAACGGACTCAATCGGGACAGTTCTTGCTTGGACAAATCCAGTAAACTCTTTAACACGCCCGATCTCTCTTGGACTTTGATTTTGGGGGCAAGTACTTTACGAGCAGCGGCCACTGCCGCTAAAGAGGAAGAGGGTGCCACCACTGGAGGAGAAGTTTTTGGAGATGCCGGTTTACAGGTAAGCGGAATCTTTCTGTTCCCACTCGTGAAGTGACACACCGCTACTGAAGCACATGACTTTATTCCCTTCACCCAAGTAGATAAATCCGGATCTAGCTAATTCTTCGGGGGTAGGTCCTCCCAGATATTTAGACCATTTTTCTCGGAAGGTCTGGAATCGACTTTCGAAGTCGCAGTATTCAGGCAATCGCAGAGGTAGCGAATATTCGTCTTTCACATGATCATTTCGATGAGGTTAGGTGAAATCCGCAGGAGTTCGCTCACTTTTGGATGACATCCGTAGGGTGGTAGCCGCATGGTTTCCCGTGGAAGATGACATCCACAAATAAAGTGACAAACTATACGATAACGAGTGGCATCGCTTTTGCATTCGGCAGGTTAGACACGCACAGCATCACTTTCCATGGTAGGTATAGTCATAGTAAAATTCCCATGATGTGGTACTGAATCGCTGAGGTCACAGCGTACGGCATCCCATCCATCGAAAGGTACAGCATCGTACTCGAGTTTCTCGTTGGACTTGAGTCTTACGCTTGATACTTGCTGTGTGAAAGGATTCATCTTTCTTGCTTGGAGATGGTAGTTACAATGAACTATCTGTCTTGAACGTTGTCGCTTTTTATATGCTGACCAATATCGACGTGACCGTTCGGTAAAGTGAAGTGATTGGGATGCCGTACTCGCTTCTGGCACACGATTTGATAGACTTTTTCCAAGGGCCGACTGAGATTTGGTGTGTGAGCAAACGTACAATCTTATGGGGTTCGTAGGTGGTCACTTTAAAATTTCCATCCTATCCAGATTGCAAGGCTTCTTTCAGCACGCGAAAGTTCACCAGTCGACTGGTACGATAATTGAGAGTCAATCCTTTCACTTTGCACTCGGTATGCACTTCTCCTTGGGGGTCCCGGTATTCGTAGACGTATTTTTTGGGATCGCCACTTGCAAAACTTAGAATCTTGTCGTCGGGGTGGTCGTCTGTCCAGGCTCCTAAACCGTCTCCTTCGATGTCAGGTTGACGTTGACCTAGTCGACCGATGTAGATGCAACTGTCCATGTCAAAGTACAGCACACGATCTCCTAACTGGTGTAACGCTTCGTACAATTTTAAGCGAGCATGGCCTGTCACGTAAGCCGCAATGATGACATTTCCAAATTCGTCGGCTTCAACAAAGTCCACTTCTTCTTCGTAATTTACTAAAATCAACTCCTCACGAACGAAGTCCACGTGTTTCATGTATTTGGTTTTGTCGTGAATCATCTGGAAGTAGTGGGAAGGTTCTGTCAAATATTCCGTCTTGGGTAAACACGGTCGTTGTGCCATTTTGACCGACAAACAATTCAACATCATTTTGGCAAACGATCGCCTTCCTTCGTTTTCCTCGATGTGGTCTAAAGTGATGCCTTCCTGCTCCCAGTATTTCTCTTTGAATTTATTTTGGTCTTCAGGAGTGTGGCACCAGGAAGGATAGTCACTGGCTTCTTGTTTCAGTTTCAAAAAGGCATCCACGCAGTCTGCGAAAATGCCTTTCTGAGTTTTGTCGCCCTTGTATTTTTCTGTCTTGGGAAAGTGGTAAATTTCGTACGCTTCTAACAATTGGTATCCCAAGTCCAGAGCTTTGAACAATACATTGCTGACCCACGTTCCCGTTAAGGCGCGTTCTTCCTGAGTGTGCTGACAAGGTCAGTCTTGGTTGCACGTTTCGGCACAAGTAAGGCACAAGGAAAACATCAGTTTTCCTTGGCAATGGTGAGGTAAAACGGGATGGTACAAGTCCGTGGGAGGCAAGACTTTGCATTTGATCAATCTTCGTATTGTTGAATGTTGTCCAGGTCGATGTGTTCCGTCAGCAATTGTGGATGCACAGCGGGAAAGTGACAAAATTTGCACACGTAAGGATACAGCGAACACACATCCAAGTATTTGATTTCTTCTCCTTTCTCCTCGTCGGCTTGGTACAGCAAACAGGTGACATTCGTCCGTCCTCCATACAAGCTGTCCCTAGAGTTCAGTGGGTACACCAGCCTGTAACTTTCCCCGATGCGTTTTTAACTCGGGATCGGTTTTCAAACGGTGATCGTACTCGTGTTCCCACATTTCCACTACTTGGTATCATTTTTGTTCTAACTTCAATCGAGGCTAACAAGTAGCCTGGTACAAGTCTTCCATGGTCCGTTGTAAAAACTGATTTTTAGTGCCACGTTGAGGGTAACAGATGGGACATCCGTGAAATAACCACCCGTTAAACTCGTACACGATCTTAGGGTTTTCTAAGTCCCAGCCATCCACCGAATACGTTCCGATGGTCTTTTCGCCTCCTCCGTTTCTAGCATGTTGGATCCATTTGTCTTCCTTGTCGCACAAGTAATGTAACCAGCGTCGGGCTTTGACCGAGTATTGGTGTTTGACAAAGTTCATCGTTTGAGGACTTATTAAAGCCATGGTGTTTTCGGGTATGAATCGTTGACGGTACACTGAGAAACACACTTTGGCAATGGTGCAGGCTTCTTTCAAAGGATCGATCCCTCCGTGCTCCATGAATAATTCTCGAACTTTTCCACAGCAACGCCGTAAAATGTCCACGTCGAAACGACAATACTTTAACATTCTTCCTGAAAGTCGAAGATGTCCGAGGCGTGAGAGTGATACCAAGCGTAGAAAGCTTCTCGTTGTTCGGTACGCATGTTGTCGGGGTCGTAGTAGTGAGCCTCAGGCAAATGGGGTAGAACGGCGTGTTGATTGGCTTCGGTATCGAAAAAGTTCGGAAAATAGCCTTTGACCATTTCTGTCATTCCAAACGTTTTAGGCATTCGACTCAAAGGCATGGCCAAGTAACACATCGAATCTTTAAACTGCACTTGGCCAACTTGCATGGAAATGATTTTGGCTCCGTTCAAAGTCACTTTAGGAAGTTCGGTACTTTGTTCCGTATAGTATCTCAAAAGAAATTGCCCATCGTATCCCGAGAAATTGTGAGCCATCACCGTGGCATAGCGATGACAATCTCCGTAACGTTCGATATCCTCTTGGCTCCACATCTCGTCGATGGAGTTTAAGATCCACTGGGCGAAATCGGCTAGCGTGTTCGGTCCCCGAAAGATTTTTTCACGTCCTCCAAGAATCGTGCTGCAGTGAGGGCAATGACTAAAGATAGGCTCTTGGATGCACTTTTCTCACGCTCGGTGAGCCACGCAGAAATTAGGAATATGAATACCAATCTCTTGCATGCATTCGAAATCGAAAAAGATGAAATTCCCTTTCTTCTCTTCATCTTCCTCTTCATGTTTGGAATGGTATTTTTGAATGTAGCATTGGTGTTCCAAGTCCACGATTTGGTGACAAATGTGACATCGCTTCTTTCTTGAACATACGTGCGCCTTGGTATTATTGGTACGTATCACTTGTCCACAAGCCGGGCACAATCTCAGCAGCTGACAAGCACTTTTCTGCTGTGAACCTTGCGTTTTCAGATGTTGGTAACAGGTCGGACTGACAAAAGTGCGCTGACAAGCTGGGCAATGCACTCGTTCTTGTCCTTCGTCCAGACAGGGTTCAGAGGCCAAACATCCCTGAAATTTCGATCCACAATGCTTGTGTTGCTCTCGATTGTTATAGCTATGGTCACATTTCTCACAGTAATAACTGTATCCCAGGAATCCGGTGACACTGGTAATGGCATCGAAATGTTCATCGTGATAATAGACGTGAATGTATTTTCCGTCTTTGAAATTTTTGCCTCGAAACAGCAGAGGTCCGTGCACTTCTTGAGGGTGTACTTTCAAGGTATGGCGTGGAGCTAAGACGTCTTGCAAATTTTGCATTTCAGGAATGCCACAGGGTGTGTCTTTGGATATCCCAGCTTGCTGTAACAAGAGTTCTGCTTCTCTTCGTTGTTTGGCTGGACCCGATTTTTGAATTGTTTGCCGAGCTCTTTTCCATTCTGCCGTGTCGTTCTTGTCGGCATACGTTCGTCTTACCACGATGGCACGGGCTAAACATATCTTGTCTTGAGGATTGTTAATTTGAACGAGGCTGCGCTTGACGCTGCGAAGATTGTCCACCAATAATATCTTTTTGCGTCCGTTCTTTGGGGAAGAGACAAGTGGGTCATGAACAGTGTCGCTTTTCCGTCGGTGATGTGAAACTTGTCGTTGGATTGCTGTACGTGTTGAATCTTGTCGATGACTTTAGAAGATGTCATTTCTGCTGGACTGCTAAACTTGATCCAAACGGGGGATTTCAAACTGTCGTGATGAATGGAAAGTCTTCTTTGGCTTCACATTGCCGTTTCAGTGTGATTAACAAAGAATCCCACACATCGGTGATGAACCCCAGTGCTTTCTCCAACGGTACGTCAGACTTGAAATCTTTAAACTTCACCGTGTACGTGTAGGCCGTAGTTCTAAATTTTCTAGAGAAGCTTTTGTCCGTCTCTGTAATGTGGTAGTACTTTTCAGGGTTTACTGGTGGTAATGGCGGACATTGGCTTGGTGTAGACTCTCTGGGTCTGGATTCTGGTTCACTCATGTAATCTTCAAAATCGCTGGCATGAATTTGAGCCAAGACTTCAGCTACTGTGCGAGGCGATAAGTCACGTTTCTGCCTCTTACTTTCTTCTCCTTTCTTCACGAAATGATGCGATCGTTTCATATTGACTGCAAAAAGTCAAATTACTACATTTGAAACGCCATGGACACATTTATATTCATGTCAGGGTCAGTGTATATATAAAAGGCTAGTGCCTTCCCTCCCAGTATTCATTTCACTGTCAAACCGACCAACACGATGGAAAAGCCAACACAGATCGAACTTCTGATCAGAGCTTTGCGAGGTGTCGTACGAAAGTTTTCTTCAGACAAGCCGACGGATTACTTCCCCTCCTTTCGAGATAAAAGTCAAGATACTTGCTATATCTGTCAGAAGAAAGGGCATTGGGCTTCAGAATGTCCAGACCGTCAAAAAAGCAAGACAAGTGTCAAAAAAGACAAAAGTCAAGATATCTGTTATCATTGTCAAGAGAGAGGACATTGTTCTTCAGACTGCCCTAAGAAACAACAGAAGCAGGAGGAAGAAGAAGAAGAGGTGCCCTCGGCAAAGGAAGAACCCCGACACGTTCAGAAAGAGAAGAAAAGAAGACGAGAAAAAAGTGAGAAAGAAGAGGAAGAAAAACCTGTGAAAGTGAAGAAATTCAGAAAACAGAGAGAGTAAAAGAAAAAAAGACACAGAAGAAGTCTATGAACTTTATTAAAGTGTTATGTTATGACATTGGATTGTAAAATTTGTACCAGAATAGACCAGACAGAAATACGTGTCTCATGGTTTTGATTTTGTAGAATAAGGGCCTACACTCATGCACTCATACACGTACATCATAAGGTAAAAAAGGGATTTTGAGTTTTAATTGATTGAGGCAAAATGAATACTATCTCCTTTCGAAAGAAGTGGGTGGCCCTGAAAAGGACCGTTGGGTGTTTGTTTTTTTTAAAAACAACAAACTCAGGAACGAGAAGCAATCAGCTTTAACTGCCTTAAGCCATTGCCCCGGGCCAAGGCCAACTTCTTGGCCTGCTCCCGTCGATGATTTAGTAGAAATCACTAGGGCTGGTATCTCAGGTGTACTAACAGTGTTGGGCTGTTTGGCTCGGGAAGGTCGTTTTCTCTTGAGGCGTAGTAAAGAAGTCTGATACATTTGTTACAGACTCCTTAACTCTGCCAAGATGTCCAAGAATACCCTTACCGTTTGACTTTCACTGTTCTCCTTCTCTCCTAAACCTTGTTTCTTCTCTTTTTCTTCTTCCTGTCGTTTCCTTCTTGCCTCTTCTTCTTGCTGTTGCTGTTGCTTTTGAAGGAGAAAAGCTTGTTCTGCTTCTTTCTGCTGTTGTAAAAATTTCTCCAATTCTTCTTTGTCTCTGTTTAAAATCCTCAAAGTGTGGTAAAGAAGGAGAAGGTGGCGAAGGTGCTGGTATCGGAACAAATTCTTGCGAAGATAAGAGTAAATCCACTAAATCCCAATTAAAATCGACCTCTTCTGGAAGTAGACCTGTGCTGACTTTGGTAGCCGCTTCTCGTCTCCACAGCCGGTGCATCCCAATTCATCGTCTTCTTAGTTTCCGTCATGTTTCAATAAACAATGTCACATCGATTCACTGCGCACAGACGCTAGCGCACCTATATAGGGAATGTGACGTCACAGGTAACTCTTCGGATTGGAAGGCAGACTCCACGCAGTGACTGTATTTTGTAACGCGTATTGGGATTGGTGAAAAATCTCAATCCGTTTCGATTCGGTCTTCTACTATAAATAAACGCGGTTTTCTTCATTCCCTTCACCTGTTCTCGTCACAAGATGTGGACAAAGGTTGAATCCTCCACTCTCGCATCGTCGATGCTGTTCCGTACGGACTTACCCATGTATGTTAAATCATCATGGACAATCATCCGGATCACCGAGACGACCGTTTGGAAAAGAAGGTCCTATGTGGAGAAACAAGGCTGTCTAAAGCGACTCCTCATCTACGGTCCAGAGGTTAGACGAAGTTTGAGAAAGAGAAGAAGATCAGTGAGATTCCCTCTATGTTAACGAAATGCTGTTAACATAAAAACCAATGGCCCTTTTCAGGGCCACTGCCTCGAAAAAATTTACTTTTTCTTGCCTAAAAATTTTTTAGTTGTATAATTTTGGTATGATAGATTCATGTTCATCAATCTATGGCTGTGTTGTATATGTCTATGTCTCTAACCATGTTTCTATGTCTCTGTCTCTATTGTATTTGTTCCTACCTAGGTCAGTCACTTGCAACATTGTTGTCACCCCACCTGTTCCATTCCTATTGTCCGTATACAGGCATACACGCCCAATATGAATCTTGTCCGTATATAGGCCCAGGGGATTATTTGTCCGTATATTTGCCGGAGGGGGGGGGTCTGTAATGTATTTTCCCATTGTCCGTATAGTGCTCCCCTTCACTACTCATATTTTTCTGAGAATTACTTCAAGAAGTCAAATGTTTCAGCTGGATTTCAAATGTTACATCTAGATTACAAGTTCAGCTGGATTTCAATTTTAACATCGAGATTACCAGTTCAGCTGTCATGACAGACACCTTATGCATATCAATCATAACTGAAGTGTATTATTCAAAACAACTGAAGTCTTGAGGTACAAGTAATTACATACATACATACATACATACATACATACATACATACAT
>JAECUM010050668.1:0-21977 GCA_016617855.1 Megalonaias nervosa | reverse complement strand
CAGAGGCGCTTGCTGGTGCCTATAATCTAAATATTGGTAGCTGTGGATGAAATATGATCTGACATAGTATTTTAAAAAATCGTTAACTTTTATAATAATGATACTCTTGCATTCTTCAAAACATTAGCTATGAAGGGAAAAAATTCCATGCAAACGGAAACATTTCCTAAAAATACATCTCATTTATTTTGTTTAAGCATCGAACTTGATTTTCGCAACTATAATAACAAAGTCGTCTTTAATGGCATTCATTGTGTTGCGGCTACTATCTGCGGATAATCAAAAGCATTTATGACCTTTAGTTTTACGAAGCTTTTAAAAGAAATAAATATTTATTTCTGTCCCAATGTGCATTTCTGACATGATCTTTGTAACCACAGCTGTTTTAAGTAGAACACTTTCTTCAAATCTAAAGTCAGTTTAGGTAATAGTATGCGCCGTGATGATTTTTACCAAGATAGGCAAGACAATTGTGCCAAGTTCCTAACATCACGCCGTTAATGGATTTAATTGTTTACATGCATGTTACACCATATTTAATTGAATGACTTTAAAGCTGAATATATACAATAACCACGTATATACATCGGTTAGAGTCTTAATGAATTTTAATAAGCTATTGTTCTGTATCGTGTCAGCATTATAGGTCCGTTTAAAACGAAAGGATGGAGAGAAAATCATCCCATATAAGCTGCTCTCTTTCCGTTTTTAATACGAATGCCCAAAATACCAATATCAACGGACTGTATATATTGATACGAGATTGAACTATACTCATAAACTGTTTGCCCGATAACGGTATGTACTTTATCATGGATCTGAATAATAAATGCACTCAAATATTATTAGTGGTTGATTATTAGTCGTTGATCGTCCAAGTTATATTGGCAATATCTGCTTTTATTTCGAAATGCTTTTGCAAACATTTGTCCAAGACAATTGGACATATTTCTCTTCATTCAGATAGAAAAAAAAATGTTAGAAACACAATGATATGAATGATTTTTAGTAAAATAAAAATGAAAAATTAAGAATGCGGCTAAATAAAAACACAAATCAGGGAACATGCCCCGTAGACCACATGTGACTTAATTCATCTTTTATACCAAACTAAAACACGTCCATATACAAACAATCAACAAGACTAAAATTACATATAGTAGCGCTCTGGCAACATTATTAAACTCTACGAATCTTCTTTATTTCGGTGAAGTATCCTACGTCCTACTTTTTCAGTACATCATCCTCAAGCTTCCTAACCTCAGTATAGCATCTTAAAAACTCCTCATTTCTGTATAGCATTTTAAATTCGTCTCAAAATGATGCTCTAATATTCAGCCTTAAATAAATGTTGTTGGTCTTAACGTTGCGTTTAACACTTTATTGGTTATAACGTGCCGATGAACAAACCGAGGCAGTCGACCCAGACTGACCCATGGCAGACATAAAACCCTAGACCCTTGGGTTACAAGTACGACGCTCTAACAACTGAGCTAGCGCGGCTTCGTACACCTTAGCTATACAGTTAAAGGCCATTGGCCAAATTTAGGTCTAACACGAATAAATGGATCATAGTTTGTATTGCATTGTTTCATTACACACATTTTGCCTCATTGAACAAATTTGCCAGTGCTTTAATTGAGTTTACAACAGTATTTCATTGTGTTGTATTAGAAAATTCGTGGTTTAAGTTAACAAAATTTGGATTTCACGGGAAAATGTTTGCATACCATAAGATTAATGTACTCATCTACATGTTTCGCGTGAAACATTGTAATCAGCTTAGTAATGGCTATATAGATTGTTACTACTTTATGTCTTACAATACGTAACAGAAAGAAAGTGAAACCAAGAATATGATTAAAATCAAAGGGTCATTTTATTCTTTTTGTAAGTTACAAACTGTAAATTTAAGAAACACTTACAGTATTGTGAATTAAATTCCAAAATAATCCTAAATGTTCTATCAGAAGTCCAAAAGTATAGAATGTTCCGAATGAATTACAATACTCATCAATGTCCTGATGTACCACAATGATGTAATCTAGAATACTATTTAGTAGTGTATATAAGTCCATGTAGTGAATTAATACTTTATGGTATCCAATAAATATGTCCACACAAATTACACTTGAATACAACTGCACACCCTGATCACAGATTCAGAAAGACATATGAAACAGGGATGAAACAGGAATGAAGACATGTTTAGAAAGCTCTGTTATACAGACGCAATATGATGTTCTGGAATTCCCTAGATTCGGGTCATTCATAATTAGAAAATTTCATCGTATTGCTTCTAAAATATTTTGAAGTCAAAAGGCATTATACAACGTATAATCATGGACAGACGTTAACTACGTAAAAATTGTTTGCAAATGAGCATTATCATAAAGTACAATATACAATCATAGACAAAAGTTACATATATAACAATATATGTGTGGTGCTAGGCAAGGTGAACGTATGTCTCCAAAGTTTTCGTTTTTGTTTATACACAGGAACATATGTGGATTAGATAGTTTTATTCATAGTTGTTAGGTTACTATATAAAGCTGATATTGTTATGTTTATATGATTTCCCCAGTAATTGCAAAACAGTTGAAACATTCTATCTACTTACTGAATTACTTGAGAACCATGGTACATATGGTTAAGACACAAAATATTGTCTTTAGGAAGGAGTATATTGCGTAGGAATCTTTCTCTGAAATACAATGAGGACACTTTGGAGATCAATAGTAAATATTCTTGTTTTGGAATCACTTCTACATATGGTGGATCTTTTCGATAACTCATGTTACAAGCTTAGAACACTATTTTAGAACTTAATAAGTATCTTCACAAATTTATTTGTATTGCAACTTAGCATAAAATAGACATGTTTGACAAACTGATAATTCCCATTTGGGGTTATCCTACTAAAGTGTAAGCTTTTTTGTCATTCTAAACAACTTCATTTACGGTTTTGTAAAATGTTGTTGGGGGTCGAAAAGAAAACACAAAATGACTTGTAATATGCTGATTGGGCAGACCTGCAATGATAACAATGCCTTATCTTTATACTGTGAAATACTGGATAAAATTATTACAGGTAAATAAACCTTGATACGTAAAACATATTTTAAATAGTTATTAAATGATTATTCTCAAATAAAGCTAGTTGGGTATATTTAATAATGGGATCTTTTAGCTTCTCTTGGGTTCAACCATCTGCTTCTATCACTTTTCAAAGAAAAAGTTACTGACCAGTTTATTTCAAATTAGCACAGTGGACTTGCTGATTCCAGTAAAGAATTATTTTATAAACGCATTTATCTTTTCAAATTGCAACCTTATTTACAATACATTACTATCTAATGAATTTTGGCGTTGTGAAATGGACGTCATCACATAGATTATAAATTGAAGTTGGAAGAGGAGAATAATCTAGATTAAGTAATATTATAGAAGATTAATACCACTGCTAATGGATATTTTAATTTTGTAAAAATTTTATATTAATATTGGTACTGGAAAAGACCAAACATGTATAAATTTCTAGAGCTGATTAATTTGACAAATGTTATCAGCATTACTAAATCGTCTATTTTACATGTCAGTGGTATTTACAATTATAAATCAGAATAAATATGTGTGTATTTATGTGCGTGTGTACATGTGCTTTTATAACATAATCAATTGAATGTCTTACAGGACTGATTCAGCCATTTAACCTTCTCCATGACCAAACAAGCTGATGTTTGTATATATTTTATACTGCAGTAACTGTCTTTCATGTAACAAAAGTATAACACATTATTATAAATTTATTGTTTGATTTCTGTGTAAACTATTTCCATAACATGTTCTACACTGGGTTCTTTTCTGCTTTGCTTGAAGCAATTTTGTATCCTCACGAGCGTTAGCTCCAAGTGAAATATGCAACAGAACTAAACAATTTGTTCCAAATATTCATAATTAACATAATTAATTGCCCAAATTGAGAATAAGCTAGCGATATGATAAAGGTACATTTTATATCTCCTCTAATGGCTTCATGAACTATTACGTTTCCATTATAACCATAAAATAATAATAATAATAATAATAATAATAATAATAATAATAATAATAATAATAATAATAATTTTAATAATAATAATAATTGGTAGCATTCCTTCAGCTGTTCTGTTCACATGAGACCATTTATATCCCGTGGCCTTAGACTTTTGATACCCTCCGCAATGTTTTTTATTTTCTAATAAGTGTTGCATTATGTAATAACTCATTCTTTAATACTTTTCCAGGCTTCATTCGGATGTCCCCTTGCTTGTGGGTCATTACATTTATAAAAGATCATCTGATTAAGTTCCTTTCACTTGCCTTGCAAGTAATATAGGTGTTTTGTTGTAGAGCTTTAATGTCAACACTTCCTTTCACTCACTTGAATATGAATCCATTAATTTATAGAATATGATAGCATTATTATAGCATTTCAGTATGTTCATGGCATCTCACCATGTTCATATCATCTCATCATGTTAATGGCACCTAATCATGTTCATGTCATCTCTTCATGTTCATATCATCTCATCATGTTCCTAGCATCTCATCAAGTTGATACCATCTCATCATGTTCATAGCGTCTCATCATGTTCATAGCATCTCATCATGTTCAAAGCATCTCACCATCTGCATAACAGCACGTCATACTGAAAGCATCTCATCATCTTCAGAGTATTTCACCATGTTCATAGCATCTCGCCATCTTCATAGAATTTCACCATGTTCATAGTATTTCATAGCAAACAAACTGGATAATGTCAATATTTTGCAAGCCTTAAATTACTCCATTATTTTATTAAATTTCAACCAGTATGATTCTCCGTGTATTAGTATTACGACCAAGGAACTTAAAGCGTAACAAGAAAAGGTAAAAACCCATCATGCACAACCCAAAATATATTTTCCCTAAACTATAAAGTTAAACAAAGTGAAAGGTTTAAAAGTAACTTACAATATGGTATGGATTAATATTTCCCAAATGTACTATCAATTTCAAAATAATCCGGAAATGTTCAAAAGGTATTCCGAATGAAAGTTCTAATGTGCTTATGTGCTAGCATCACAAACGAAAAACTGTTCTAATATCCAAAACTTTTTACTTTAAGGTAAATCATAGGAATGTTGAATGTAACAAACGTCCTTGAATATTTTACTGTAATCCAGCCAAATTAATTGATATCCAATCCTTGAATTATCCAGTAAGGTAGTGTCTGTTAAGAATAAATGGCTTCAGCTATGCAATTTTAAAGAACAATAAAGAAACAAATCTGGATCTTCCCGTACACTCACAAGACTGAAATATAACTGTGCAATAGGAACTCTGTCCTTGAAGTCCTTTATACAGCCACCTAATAAACAAATCAGAATTACTAGAAAAGATTCCCGTGCATTTAAATTATTTAATATTGCTAAATACCTTAACTGTCAATACTTGACAGTTTTATAATTTACCTAATCACCATCTAGAGCAGTCACAACGTATCTACAGTACAAATGTACTCCTAGATCACGTGATGTTGACTTTAGCTGTATTCAATTGACATGGCCGATTTAGACTAAAATACGATGTTGGTGTGAACTTGGCAATTCGATCATCATTTATGAATGGAAAAAGTATTACGTAATACATGTGCTCTACACACGTGACATGGCCTCACCTTTAAAGTGCATTTTGTAGTGTTAGAATACAAGTCATAAGAATATTGTCATTAACCCATATGACTGATACAAAAACTATATTAAAATACAATATATGTGATACAGATATCCGTAACAATTATCATTATCACTGAAATGAGTGCTCAAGTAGGATTTTCTTTGTATTAGCAATATCACTGAAATGGGTGCTCACGTGTTCTCTGTTTTATTATATTTTCATCAATTGAAATGAGCGCTCATGTAGCATTATCATTGAAATAAGAGCTCAAGTAGAATTATTTTGCATTATTATTATTATTATTATTATTATT
This sequence comes from Megalonaias nervosa, assembly GCA_016617855.1. Taxonomy (NCBI): domain Eukaryota; kingdom Metazoa; phylum Mollusca; class Bivalvia; order Unionida; family Unionidae; genus Megalonaias; species Megalonaias nervosa. The sequence continues at coordinate 15,960 of JAECUM010050668.1, read as the reverse complement.
ATTATTGTTATTAAAATAAGCACTTAGGGTTTATTAAAGAAGGATTCTCTGTGTTTTAGTATTTTAGTATAATTTAATCAATGAAATGAGCGCTATTCTCTGTGTATAGTTCTCACGACATCTCTGCAAAACTGATAAGCGAATGCAGAGTCAGCAAAAGAAATTCAAATTGGCATAAAATAAATACCTATGACTCGTAAAGCTAAATAAATCACCCGTTTCACAACAAACTCATACTAAAGAAAGAAATACAGTTCGTTTAGATGAAATAGATACCAAAAACTCGTTTTATTTAATTTCATTGCAACTGTAAGAATGGATGTAAGATTCGTGAGTGGCAATAATAATAATAATAATAATAATAATAATAACATCAACAATAATGCCGTGATATTACTGATAAATAGAAAAGCCCCACTAGCCATGCCATGTTCTTCTGATAGTAATAATAATAATAATAACATCAACAACAATGCCGTGATATTACTGACAAATAGAAAAGCCCTATTAGCCATGCCATGTTCTTCTGAGCAACCATGATGTTATTGATAGCGCTGACAATTATTTTCTTAACAAAACTATTTTTGTTTCTGGGATTACTCTTGGGACGTCCTATAAATAAGTACTCTTGGACCTAATCGAGGGAGAAAAGTCCTTGAATTAAGTGTTTCTGGACTTACTTATGGGAAAAAGTTTTTGAATTAAGTGGTTTTCCAGGTAATATTGTTAGTAGTTGTAGTAGCAGTAGGAGCTTAATGACACCCCGAATTTAAAAGAATTTTAAAAGGTTTATGTAGATGATTACCGTGTTCACCTTCAAACAAAGAGCATGTGAAGATAACCAATGCCAAGAAGAAACAATTTTGAGAAAATCTTTTCTTTTTCCTTTTGTTAGCCATTATATATATATATATATATATATATATATATATATATATATATATATATATATATATATATATATATATATATATATATATATATATATATATATATATATATAAATTTTATACCTATTATTATGGATGAAGTACAAGTTTTCTTAGAATTTTTAAACTTACGTATGGTGTAAACGTTTCTTACACATATCAACATTGCTAACGTAGCCTCAGTCTGGGTGAATTCTGAAAAAATAATTGCTTATTGCAGATAGACGAAGTTATACAGACCTTAAACGTAATGAGTAATAAAACTCGATGATATTAAACACTACATGAAACATGATACGCTCCTGCATTATGAGACAATTTATGTTACCACTTGTGTCGGATGGCGGTATAGCGCCTCTGCACCCACGTGATTAATGTCTGCCAAGCTTTTATTGCCCATTTTACAGTTTTTGTTATCGCAAAGCAAGCAGTTTAGATAACCTTATCTAGATACGATCGCTTTCAATGGCCATTAAATCTAGCTTCAGGGTGGAATGCCACAGGAAACAGTGCCTACTTTTTGAGGCAGAGACTGGTCCAATCAAGATAAACTAAGTGAAAAATGTATGGACGCTAAAGATATAAACTCTGTCTTTAAATAAATAGTAAAATGCGGGAGCAATTTATTTGTTGCGCATTAATTTTTTAAGATTAACGAATACAACTTTATCCAATCTGAGTGCTTTATTTATCGAGCAACTACGTTGTAATCTAAGCGTACGTTTAATTTTTTTTTTTTAAGTCGAAAGTTAAAATGGCTGCATTGCTCTTGAGCCACGCTCATTCTTTTCCTTTTTGCTTTGTATTTCAGGGGAAAAATATTTCAATACTACGCCATTTTACCTCATCTTGAGACAGTATACAAATTTAAATCACTAGTGTAGATCCAGCTGCTTTGAAACGGCTCTAATAAAAACGCGTTTATCCTTGCATCGTTTTTCTATGGTTCTCCTTTGAAACGGCTGTAATAAAAACGCGCATATCCATCCATGCATCGTTTTTCTATCGTGTCTGCTTGGAAAGGCTCTAATAAAACGCGTATATCCATGTATCGTTTTTCTATGGTGTCTGCTTTGAAAATTTAGATCAATTAGAAGTATGTCATCAAATGAAAACAGAGATGAGCTTTGGGAAGAAAGCTGATGTTCTGCAATCAATTAGACTCTACACTCTTCAATAAAGCAATGTTGTGTGCCTCAGACTAGTCAAAAAGTTTTGATATTTTTCAATGTACAAAATGTATTTTAAAAGAGTCAATATGCAGTGCACCCAGTTATAATTTCCCCTTTTCAGTGATAAAAACGCTCACGTGCTGCAACGGGAAACATCAATAAAATGTTAGGCGAGATATCAGGACGTCAAGAGAAGTCAGTTAGCTACGCTAGTCTTAGATATTATTCCATATTATTAGCAATGAAAACATCGTATACTTGCCGATCCTTTAGTATTTCTATTAAAGGTGATGTGGCAAATTTATATGATTAACTGTTAAAATTCCATGCTAAAGTCATCTGAGGTCTGTCAAATGAATCTCGAAATTCAGTTGTCCTTTGTTCAGCCAAATAAAGGTTGCAATCTACCTATTCATTTTATGCGTACGATGAAGATATAAAAGCCGTTTGGGGACTAGTAGTCCAAAAAATCTTCAATCCATCAGCAGGCTTTCATATCAACGATTCATTAATCCGATCGACTGGGTACAGGATAATAATTTCCCCCTTTGATTGGTACTTCACTGATAACAAAAATTGTTGTTAAGGACACCCATAGTACTTTAAATATAGCAAAAACGCATAAAGACACAAATATGTACAATTTCTTGCTGGATCTGGCAAATAAATAGCTCAGCTGTGTTTGCTAAGTTTGCCTATTGTTGTCTGCTTGCACAGAACATAGTCCTAACCATGCAACTTAGTCCATTAAGTAGGCCTACTCATGTACGGTAACATGTTAACGTAAGTGATAGATTATGAAGTGTATCAAACCTAGACACAATCGCCAACACAAACATACATGAACAAAGTTCTGGCAGTAAGGCAAATATCGGCATTAAGTCCACTGCATGTAGCATAATTAAGTCAACTCATGCAATACAATTTAGACGGATATTCATTGGCAGTTCCTCAAAACACAAAACGTAAAATGATTTACGCTTTTGATGGACTTGAACATTACAAGGACCCCACAGTACAGTACGCGTGTTTCGTTGGTTCGCGTGATACGAGATCAAATAAAATTACAAATCCTACATTATTTAATTTTTAAAGCAATATCATCAGATATGCCGATATTTAGCGTGGTCAAGTTGTTATTGTGCTTAGAACAAATCCATACAGCACAAAAATACATTATCGAGATCTATTCCAGTTTTCAAAGCTACAAATTCGTAAGGAGCAGTTTTATATTGTTTTATCCACTGAGGATATATTTGGATTCTGGAAACAAATGAAAACAAACAAAGAAATTTTCTCTCTCCCGCCTTTGGATTATAATTTGTTTAAATTTAATGGGAAAATTGATAGCAATAAAATTAATACTGGCAAGGCTATTCTCTGGCTTGCTTCTCATTTCGGGATGATTTGTGTCGATTTGGTAGTCACTGCAAATAATTATACCCCTGGGAAATGAGTTAGTTTCATCGTTGAGCATTAAAAAAGCTATTATTTATTGCCTATTCAACCCACGCGTCATATCAGCAATGTTCCTACTTTCTACCTCTTTTGCATGTTTAATAATGACGTGCACATTCATTAAATCGTTTCGTTTTAAAAAAAAAAGACAAACAGTGAGGTGTTCAAAAAAGCTTTTTCCTGTCTGGAAAGAATGGAAAGTGCAGGTACTAGCTGCATCCAACTCATCAGGACTGTACTAGCTGCATCCAACTCATCAGGACTGTACTAGCTTAATCCAACTCATCAGGACAGTACCATTTAATAATGTATTCAGCACATTAAAACTGTCATGTACTTGGTCTTAATTTCTTAATAGTTTCAATTGGTTGATACAGTTTTGTTAATGTTACCACAGACTAGATTAGCATGATGGGAAATGACAACATTAGATGTAACTGTTGTAGACAAAACTTGCTTTAATGTTGAATGTTTCCGTCAGCTGAGTCTTCTAGAGCTTGTATACTGAAGGTGTTTGCTTACATTATAAACCTATTTTATGTAACACTTATCTAGTGTAACTTAATGGTGTTTGCTTACATTATAAACCTATTTTATATAACACTTATCTAGTGTAACTTAAAGGTGTTTGCCTACATTATAAATCTATTTTATGTAACACTTATCTAGTGTAACGTAAAGGTGTTTGCTGACATTATAAATCTATTTTATGTAACACTTATCTAGTGTAACTTACAGGTGTTTGCTTACATTATACATCCATTTCATACAACACCTGCCTGATGTATAAGCAAATATAATTTATCTATCTATGGGACACTGAGTCTAAAATAGACCATGCATCATCGGGACACTTGAAAAGAATTACCGTCCATATTCTTCAAAGAAACGGATTATTTTCAACCGTACAATACAGGCAGTTAAAAAAAAATTCATATTTAACTCCAGCATAATGCCTCTGAAGGTGAAATGTATCAACGCCATGTTCGAGTGTTAAGACGCGCTTTGTTTTGTATTGTTCTGCTTAAATCAGCTGACAGCCCTCGCTGACAACATGATAATTAAGGAGACTTCTCTTTGTCATAAATGGACGACTGACATCAATTGAAGCACGAAATCAAACTCATGAGCTTTTTATTGATAACACTTGAGATCTTTCTGATGGCCAAACTGAAGACCATAACTCAAAATTCTCGAATTCAATTAGTTCTTCAATGATCTTGCAGTTTCTCATTCAAGGTTAGGCCAAACTAATAGATCCATTTTAAACAGATGCCAAATTAAGTATTTGTATTTCAAAGTACTATTCAGATTGAATTTGAATTAAAGAATTTACACTCATGAAACCAGTATTTTATTTTCGTGCTCTTTTATTTTAATGTCATAAAATTTCAGATTCTGCGTGCCTCTATTTATGTCTTAGCCCAGATTCCCTTGTGCAACGAGGGAAACACCCTTACAAGTTATATATTCCCATTTCAGGAGTGTTTGCACTGACTATACATTGCGTTTATTCTAAAACAAATGTCAGTAATATTTTGATTGATTCTTTCATGGTTCCATTTCTAGAATGCACAAGGAAAACACGAACCAATTTTATTCCAGGTAGCATGACAGAAAGTAATATTAAATTTATATAAAGCAATTTCCACCATTTGGGACCCTCTGTTGTAGCAACAACAGCCAGCAGGAAAAACGCTGCCTGTCTACCATTAGGGACCCTCTGTTGTGGCAACAACAGCCAGCATGAATCAGGCTGCCTTTAGACCTCGGCAAGTTTCCATAATTTTCACATGAGGGGATTAACTCCTATAAATAGCCACCTAGGGAAAACTAATTTATTAACCGGCCATGTGGCTTAGAACTACCATCGTGTGTGTGTGTGTGTGTGTGTGTGTGTGTATATATATATATATATATATATAGAGAGAGAGAGAGAGAGAGAGAGAGAGAGAGAGAGAGAGAGAGATGCGATTTCTCGGCAGGTTTTTTTAAAACCTGTTTTACATAACTTTACGGCAACTCCCCTGCAGGCGTAAGGGCAAATTGCTTTTTTTTTTTGACTATCTAATTGCTAGAGTCAGAGAGCGGGTTATTTTGAGATGGTCACTGATATTCCAAAACTACAGTGGGTATTTCTCCAATAAAATAGTGTTAATATTCTCCGTGAAGGGATACTATGTAAATATTCATGCGTAATGCTACATTTTCCTTAGTTGATTGACTCCCAAAATAAGAGCATATGACATTAAATCACAAATTTACTGAAATTCAAGAAACACGGCAGAAAAATGACCATTTATATACGGTATGTCAAAGTCAGGAAGTGCTGATAGTCAGATAGGCATTCCACCAGTGTTGAGTATATATTGTTAAAAGTATTTTTTTTTTTAAGGACTAATAATAAGTATTTCATGCATACTCTGTGGTCTTTCAAAACAAGAAAGTACTATAAAAGGGATATTTGAGCGTGAGAGGTTGAGGGTTGAGAGTCGGTAATTGTCCCCTGGTACCTGCTAAGAGGATACCGTATGAGCTTTTTTGGGGCTGCTGATATTTTCACCTATTTAACCATTCACCTCAATGTAACGGGTTAAATTCTTAGCAAAACTGAATTTAGAAATAGGGGGTGTATAGATGCTGGCAACTGATTTCTGTAGCAAGGCAGGGGCGCCATTAAATAACATTCCCCCCGAACGCCTAGGTATTCCCACTGGTTTATTATGAATCAATAATGAGAGTATTAACATATTCCCATCTGGGTTTTTTCTATCTCCCTGATATATTTTCGACAATAATTAATCTAAGCTACTAATATTGCTGCTCTATGTAAACGTGAGAAGCTATTATGATAGCAAATTTTAAGCTGTTTCCGTATATATCAGGTAAAATTTGACCATAAGGTGAACCAAACTTCGATTGAAATAAATTAAATCGAACATTAAAATAACAGGGCCCAGATGACTGTTCACTGGAACACACATGATTATGTTAATGCGGTATTGTCTGAACACTAAAATTCCAAATTAATGTTCCAGTCCAAGAATATTATTAAGCACTTTGTAATTTCAGTGAATAATAATTTGAATAAGTTAATCCACCCAAACAAAAAACTGAACACAACAATAAGAATGTTTCTGCTTCAGCTGTTAAGGCAAGAATGAATAATTTCTCAAGAACACAATATTATATAAAAGCTAAGATATAATAATAGTGCTATGATGTAGGCCAGTCTCCTTTACAAAACATTCGAGTTGACAAGTGTCGGAATTTCCAAGTTAAAAACTATGTCCAAGACTCAGATTCAAATAAACATGTTTACCTACAAATATAATGATCTGAATATTTAACCCAATTCATAGAGAAATGCTAGCTATTTAATTTTTTCTTTAAAAAAAAAGAAATTTTACTGGTCAGGTGCACCATGACCTTGATTTTGGACAAAGTCGAGTATATTATAAAGATGTGCTATAACATATAATCATTAAGAAAAGCCAAAAATATTACAAATTAAATAGACATAAGATTTTATAGTAATAAGATCATTCAGGCATCCCGAAACAGGCATCCCGAAACACTAGCTACTGACTTTCTATGTTATAGAGCCTTACTATGGCGTTTGATCTTAATATGCATTTTTTTTTTCTTCAAGTTTGCTGGTTTACAGAATAATGTTAACAACAAATAGAAAGAAAGAACAGAAAAGAAACTTAATAAAAAGATGGAAAATTATATCTTGTATGAAGTCCAAGCGCAGAGAATAGTATTCCATCAACGAAATGAATGTGCATAGTTTGGAGTAAATGCTGTTCAAATTGGAGAATTGAAATGATTTTCATTTCCACAGAATTACCATGCCTCGAGAAGTGATGCGGGAATAGTATATGTGCTACTTTCATTTATTTATTTATTTATTTAATTTATTTATTGTCTCGGCTTTTCACCCCATTCTTGTAGGAGTGGGAAATATTCGTACAGCATTCCCTGACGTGGCACGAAAATGGGAATACAGTAGCTGACAAAAAAGGCGGAAGGCTAAGGCCGAAGAAGGCGAGATACAGTGTTCCATTGAACCCATATTTATTTATCTTATTCCTGAGAGGCTTTGGACTTAAGAGATGGTACAAAAAACGATTATTCCAACTAGTTTTCATCTCGTATCTCTTGTCCCCTAGTAGACTTAATCCGTTATACACGAATCATTGACTCGACTCCAAGGTATTGGAATACCAGGCTAATACAGATGACTGGCATTAGAAGAAAAGGGCAATGACGTGTTTGTATCAAATTTTTGACAGCCAATTAGTACCATGACAAGTAAAAAATCAATTTTGCTTTTAGAATTGTCTTTCCTTGTTTTATATATTATACCGACTTGCTAAAAATTCATTTTATGACTTTTGACACAAAGGTCTCCACAGACCAGGCGATGAGTGTACTAGGTGCGTGGTGTAGTAGGTGTGGAGCGTACTGGCTGTGGGTGTTCTAGGTGTAGAGTGTACTAGGTGTGGGTGTACTAGATGTGGAGTGTACTGGGTGTGGGTGTACTAGGTGTAGAGTGTACTGGGTGTGGATGTTCTAGGTGTAGAGTGTACTATGTGTGGTGTGTACTGGGTGTGCGTGTACTAGGTGTGGAGTGTATTAGGTGTAGGTGTACTAACTGTGGAGTCTACTAGGTATGGATATACTAGGTTTGGAGTGTACTATGTGTTGGGGTGTACTGGTATTGGGTGTACTAGGTGCGGGGTGTATTAGGTTTGGAGTGTACTAACCGTGGAATGTACTAGGCGTGGGTAGTTTGTTACCAGAGGCGATATACCGTACAATTTGGACATATGGCCCACTTGACGTAGTATCACTATATTATAGAAATGTGGTTCAGTCTGACTTATAGCACTTCTCCTATTCTGTGTCTTTGTCAGGCTGATGTATGCTATCATATTAATGTGTAGGTCTGTCTAACTCGGCCTTCCGAATCTCCTATTCTGTGTCTTTGTCAGGCTGATGTATGCTATCATATTAACGTGTAGGGCTGTCCAACTCGGTCTTCCGAATCTCCTTCTCAACTGAAGTAACACTCAGTAATCTTTCAGCTATTTGGATTCTACGCCTGCCCCTTACGACAAGGAGGAACTACATAGGCAGTAACACCAATAAAAGGCGTCCAGATCAGCATGTAAATTAGAAATATCTATGATATTTGCTTAATTTCGACACAAGGATTCATGCTTATCGTTGTTTGAAATATCAAACACATTTTCTAAGGGATATTCTACGTATCTTCCTGCATGATCCTAATAATCATAAGTATATGTTTCTCCAGGAAAGTCTCTTCTGTGGCAAACAAAAGGGAGATGATGACAGCTATTTCTAATGCTTAATACACCTATGAGGAAGGGAGGTGGGGCGAGAAATACTAAAAATATTGCGGGTATTTGCGATGGCTTCTATTTTATTTTATCAGACATGTATGCACCATCCCATGTTCAAATTATCTTCCTCCGTTGTTCAGTCACCAGATTTTGTCAGTATTTCTTGCAAACGCTATTGATAAACCATGTTGTATATAGAAAAATACTCTTCTTCCTATATGTTACATCGACAATTCAATTTATGGCAGATTTTATATTTGTTCTTTTTATAAACTATCATCCAAAATATCTACCTTGTTTAAAGGTAAGTCCATCACCTACATTTAAAAAGAAATATCTTTTAATAAGGGATATGATATTGTCGCACACCTGCATGATCGTGGCTTGAACTCATATTTTTTGTTTCTATTTCCAAACACCTCAAGACAACAGTCGGTGTCCTTAGAAAGGTTCTTAAATCCGCAGACACTACCAATAATGTTTTCTAATAACCTAATGACCACAGATCACGAACTCCAATAATTGCACACATGCATGTTTTTCTATAAAGTCTCGTGGATGCTGTACATTATAACATATGCTCCTAGAAATTGGCTGATTACTCGGGTGGAGAAATATCTTCCGAACTGCCCATAATCAACAAATATTCACTAAAACCTAACAAAGTTATCAATGGCTACATAAATACAAATAGTACATAACCTAGGTTCATTGCATTATTATGACAAACACTCATTCTTACATCCAAATACACGCATTTACGAACCATCACTCATCCTAGCAAATTAATGTTAAAATTCAAGTGACATCATACGATAACTCATATAAATACTTACAATTCGACACACGCAACGGTAATGGAAAGGGAAGAGTATATGCTATTATAACTAATTTGCTAACAATCCAACATCCACACATGCGGGGTATGTTATGGTAGGGTAACTTGCACCTATTTTTACACAGCAACACATATATTTAAAGACAAACACCTAATCTCTACAAACCAATGTGTATGTGTGAAAAGGAAGTATATGATGTCGTGTGATGGAAATCACACATACTTACAATGAAAGGGGTACGCATTACACACCAATGCATATAGTGCAAGGGGTGTGTCATGGTACGATGGTTGACACACACACACACACACACACACACACACACACACACACACATGAACTGATAAAGGAGATGAAAGTGAAGAGGGTGTGACATAGTGTAAAGAGTAAGACATGATTACACTTATAAACAAGCATACATCAGTACAAATGAAAATCTAGGCTGTTCAGGTACGATATATGATATGATTACCAATATTCCCTCTTGCAGACCAACACACGTCCTTAGAATTAAAAATCAAGAGGGATTGAATGCTTTGTGAAGTATGATAACAACCCTATCTATCGGAAAGAAATGCGCGTTATTTACAGAACAACACCCATCATGACAATCCAATATCCACTCTTACAAACTGATGATATGGTACATGGACTGACATATTTTTGCTGACAAACAAATCAGCTGAACGCTCTGTTTGTGGATTGGGCAGTACTCGCATCAGTTTCATTTACGAACAGTCTAAGTATAAATGGATGCCTTATTCTCTGAAACTTGTAATTATAATTTTATTCAAGGCGTCAGTCACCGTCAATTATTGTTCGGATTTGCAACTGTAGCTATAGTCTTGTAACAAAAACGAACAACACTCAAAAAAGCGTTAATGATGGCAACTAAAGAGAAGAAATTACATAATGTTCACCAGCAAGAAATGTTATAAATGCCTGGACTTGGGTTTAATTTCAAGGGTTGTTAGATCCAAAATAAGTCTGTAAAGCAAAATAGTTTTCGCAATTTCTCTAGGCAGCTGATTTTGACTCGAGAACTGTTGCAAAACCTGGTTTAAAGAGTCATTGTAAAATAAACATCCTTACTAAATAATTGTATGTCCAATAGTTTGAGGACGAAGATTTTTGTCTGTTCTATATAAAGGTATATTATAACTTATCGTTGAAATATTTTGTTTTCTTTTAGAGTTGACGGATGATCATAGATACCTTTATCAAAATATTCCAATAGCAAATACACTGCTAAACTGTTCCTAGCTCATTTGCGTAGATACTCGGTAATTTATCGTAGTTTTACTATATAAGGGTACAAGGAATTAAAATGGATTTTATTTCGATGAGCTGTTTTGAAGTTAAACGGAGTTCTTAGAAAAAAAAGAGAGTGTATTAAATTGAAACTAGTTCCAAACATTCAAAACTTTTCTAACCTATTATTTGTTTTCAAATTGCTAAATAAATATATGACGCAGGCGCACATGTTCTGATATGGCCCCTAAAGTTAGGCAAAAATCAATTTAGATTCCACACGAAGGGAAAGAGTGGTATAGGGTTGGATTCTGCATTTTGCTCCAAGAAGAACGTGCAAATGACTTACTTTGTGCAAACTAAAACTATTACTTTTGAAACTGTTCTTTATTTCTTGTTGCAGAGAATTTGAATAAAAACATAGTTTAAGATTTATTACATTTTTTACACCCATACATTTTAAAACTGTATTGCCGAAAGAAAAACGAATATGATGTTTTGTGCTAATGAATAATTGGAATTGACCTAGTGATGTGTTGATAAATATATTTAGTCATACTATTTGGTCCAAATATTAATTTGGTTGTGATATTTAGAGTTATGAAAATATATAATATGATAGATAGAGTGCATAATGACTTTAATAGTAACATTTCAATAAGAGAAAAAGCACCCTACCTTTTAGGCTCTGTGAGTAAGTAGGCAGAAAGTATTATAATGTTACTAAACGATTTGTATGCAAAATTCACGTCACTTTTCCATGCCAACAGGGTATTTTTAACTAGAAAACCCATGAAATTATTGATTTCATAGTTTAATTGCGATCAATGTAAATCGCGTGATAGTACTAAATTAATGCATACTTGTCATAAGAACTGGTTTTTTTTTTTCCTCAGGTAAGAATTCAGTTGAGGTCAGTTTATCTTGCGGAATAAATTCCTATTCATATACATCTGCATACACGACTTTTATTGAGTGCTAAGTCAGTTTCTAATGATATACTCAATGCACAGAAAAACAGACATGAGTTAAAAAAAATAGCTTCACAAAGGAAAAATTTGCATGCCGGACTCGAGACCAATACGATTCGATTTCGAATCCTACCATTCGAACAGACAGAATGAGTCACCATAATGTGTTGTTCGTAAGGCGCTTTACTAAAACTTCATCGGCATCAAATAACCAACTTCTGATGCTGAGGATTAAAACATCGAGCCCAAAACACACTGTCTTTATTTCTTTCTTCTTTGATTATATGTATGTTTGCTTGCCTGTGCGTTGTTTGTTTCGTCCGTCCGCCTATCTGTTAGTCCAGAAGACACAACCACACCAAATAGATTATTTTCAGATTGTTATATTTAGTCTACCATCCTGTAAGCATAGAACCATTTTAATATTCCACACATACACACTTAGAGACCTACAGGACGAAACAATAGAAGCGCCGTGTTATTATTCTGAGTTATAACAAAAGTGAAAATGGATGAGGGTAACTGAATCCACATTGAATCAATTTTTAAACAGAAAACTGGAAGAGGTTCAATATTCAACACACTGGTAATGTTTTCCAAAGTCATTTAAAGCTAGTTAGTTGACGATCAAATCAAAACATGAAAAGCAACTGCTCTTTGAATGTGTTTATGCGAGAACAACAATGGGGTGACTATTTCTTTAGATACTAAAGTTTATAATTTCAAGGTTGTTTTCAAATCACCGATTACTTTTAATGGATTCTGAAATGTTAGACTGATATAATGTTATGCTACTGGAAATGAAACTGAAAATACAATGTAATGAGGCGTGATACCTGTATACAATTATTTGTGGGGAAATCATTATAAACCGAGCTGAGGAGCTTCTTCTGACAAATGCAATTGACAACTGGAGTTCTTGGTTTCATCTGCCAATTTATCTAACAATAAAAGAGAAAGAAACGATAGAGTTTGAATTTCCTATCAACACTAACTACGGAACGCGTACTGCATTTTTAAATTCAACCCTCTTCAAACAATGTCTGTTTCATCCAAAGCACGAATCCTTGAAAACTATAGGTTCCTGGTTTACAAAAGGGGATTAAATCTGTTTCATTTTACATACAATATATTTATTATATACCAGTTAAATCTTTGATCTTTAGTATAACGTTCCATAAAGATGCTCAATCGGCATATTGAGGAATCACATTTTCCGTACCACACACCTAAGCTGTATAAGTATATATTCACAGCGTATATATACATGATTGAATATTATGAAAATTAAGGTCAAGTGTAACTGCCTTATTTGATTTTAAATTAAACGTCTTTTCATCCCTGCTTGTTGACTGATCTTTACTTGGTTGTCATCACAAACTTCAGGCAGAAATTTTGTGTATCGGTGCGATTTTTAACGCTGGCGATGGTTAGTGAACTGGGTCACAAAAGCAGACCTTGGGTCTAATTAGTACCAGTAGAGGAGTATTAAATTAGAAGCCTGTGACCAGGCAGTCGGGCACAGTTTCGTTCATTATCGTTTGGTGGATTCTGTTAGGATTTTGTTTTACCTTCTTTTTCCCAATACGCAGCACGATCAATGTGTCCTTAAAGCGCGACTTTCAGTCCGATTAAGACTTTCTTGATCATCTTATTAGGATTCCTGCACAAATGTCCACATTCGTGAACTCTGATTTTCTCTGATTCATTCCTGGGGCGGTTATATGAAAATATTTCAAGGACTAGGAAAGAAACTAATAGCATTTTCGAACGAGTAATCGAATCAAATAAAATTCTCAAATATGTCAACATTTTTAGAAATAGTTAGCACAGCACGCTTCACGACATGCGGAGCCCAATTTGGTTAAAATCAGAACTCCACTGTCTTCATGAAGATCCGACAGTGACTTAAGTGTCATGTTCTGGTGATCTATGTTATTACCATAATCGCTAATAATGTCAGCAAATCAGATGAATCTTATATGTTCTCGTTTGGGAAACTTAGTAGTATGGCTGAAACACATCAATATGTGTCGAGTGATTTGATTCACCGTCTGTTTTTTTTTTTAAAGCTGCATTTCCACTGACTAATTCATAGGTCTCCAGAACACGACCCTTAAACGGTCGCTGTAAGATCTTCACGTACAACAGGGGAGAAATGATTTTAATCATTCTGTTGGACCCATCCCTCGACTAGGTCGTGTCATGAAGTGAATGAAATTGACGAGCTCATCCCGTCTGGACCCATCCCTCAGCTAGGTCGTGGCATGAAGTGGGCGAAATTGACGAGATGATCCCATCATACATAAACATTTTTACATTAATGTAAAAACATATTGAACATGATGACACAGTTAAAAAGCCTAGTTACCGTCTTTAAAATTGATTATTTTTTGTTATAGTCTTTGGAAACGCTGGGAGTGAACTGTTTTCAAAGAGAGAATGAGTCTTCTTTTTATTTCTTCATATTGCATTTCGACGCACAAGTAATAATTTCTCTCATCTTCACACTGCATTTCGACTCAAGTTTTAATTTCTCTCTTCATTTCATCATCTTTGTTTACCTGTCACTTATTAGTGGAGACTGATATATGAGACATTTTTATTTCATATGAATTTTATACTTCTCTCGTTGAGAAAGTATCTTATTCGAATCAAAGCGTATTTATTCTCGAAAAAATCAGATCCATTTCAGGACTATAATTCAGTTTACCCCGTATAAAAGATAATTTGCTTGCGCTGAAGAAACGTCGGTTTCTACTTAAAATGCAATTTTATGAGAAGAAGAATTTTTTCTTTGATCGAAAAGTAACTTTAATCAATAAAAAAAAAAAATCGAAAACATTTTCTACCTAATTTATTTTCCTTAAAAAATAATTTGATTAGTATCCAACCTAATTTTATTTTTAAAAATTCTTTTTTGCGGGATTATTTCCAGTTTCAAATTGTGTTTGTGATACAAATACACTCAACTAAAGAATACGGAGAAGAATAATTGTCACATATAAGATGTAAGATATTTATAATTCCCAAATTATATCCACTGATGCTTTTTGAATGCTTGTTAATTATTTGTCAAAATCACGTTTTCTTCACGCCGTAATTTAAGCAAGCGACGCGTGAAACGTGATTCAAAATGCATTTCTACGAGAACACAGATAGATCAGTAGTCCCGAATTTCCTGAAAAGTAAAGGCCGAATTATATATCATACCCCTGTTAATTAAACTGGTGAACTTAAATGCCTGAAGATTTAAAAATGATGATATATACCTAATCACAATTGAATAATCTGTCTACTTCTCGATTTATTTTATTTTTCGACTGGTATGTTTTAATATTTCGGTGATCATTGTGATCTTGCTTGATTCTTAAGAGTATGTAGTTTCTATGACTTCCGGGGAAAAGAATACCTATATAAAGATGAATTTAATCGCATTGACCACTTGTCTGTGGGCCCATACACTCAAAATAACAGCTGTGGTTACTCGTACATAATATTAAAAGTTACTTTATTATTCCAATCACTATAGATGTTTTGTAGTCTTAATACTGAATTTAAAATGGGAATCAAAAGCTTTTCCTTGGCATTGAAATACACCTATTTAACCAATTGTTATAACCGTTTTATTTAGTTTTTGTTTTCGTTCTTGGTGAACTTACAACAGGTAAACTAAGTAAAAGTGTTACGTTTAGAAACTCGAAAACAAGCGAAATCCCATGAGACATTAACTTGTGCAAAGTTTTGACGTGAATTGTCAGTTAATGTGTAAAATGGAAATTTGTCAAATTATTGATAATAATTCACAGCTCTAAAGTTTGCAGTCGATAAGTGCCAGAAACGTTGAGGGTCTCACTTACACCGGTAGCCTGCCATTCCATTTTCTGAGATAATGCGATTCTGAAAGGCAAATAAACATACAAACATAGTCAGAAAGAATTTGGAGAGCAATTAATCTGTTATGTTTT
>JAECUM010050667.1:0-19242 GCA_016617855.1 Megalonaias nervosa | reverse complement strand
ATATGGTGGTCGTTCTTATTATAAATAGGTGGGTGTAATGCAATCAAAGATTTAGATGGTTTTAAACCTTATCTAAAAAGATGGTGTAATGGGTTAGTAGATTTACATTGTTGTCATTCGTATGCTAAACAGACGGTATAATGGAATCGAACTTTTACATGGTGGTCATTCTTATCATAAACGGATTTGTGTAATGGGATCGAAGATTTACATGGTTGTCATTCTTAAGATAAAAAGATGTTGGAACAGGATCGTAGATTTACACGGTGGTCATTCTTATGGTAAAAAGATGGTGGAATACGATCAACGATTTACATGGCTGTCATTATTATGATAAAAAGATGGGTTTCATGGGATTGGCGATATATTTGGTGGACATTCTGATGATAAAAATATGGGTGTAATGGTCTAGAAGATTTAGATGGTGGTCATTCTTATAATAAGAACGATGATTGTAATGGGACAGAAGATTTATATGGTGGTCGTTCTTATGATGAAACTGCCGGTTGTAATCGGACCGAAGATTTATATGGTGGTCAGTCTTATCATACAAATGATGACTGTAATGGGATAGAAGATTTCGATGGTGTTCGTTCTAATGATGAAAATACTTGTGAAATGGGATCGAAGCCTTAGATGATGGTCATTCTTACCATAAAAAGATGGGGGTCAGGGGAACGAAGATTTCGATGGTGGTCAATCTTATGACAAAAAGATGGGGTAGTGGGATGGAAGATTTCGATGGTGCTCCGTTTTATGATAAAAAGATGGTATAGCGGGATGAAAGATTTCGACGGTGGTCATTCTTATGAAAAAAAGATGGTGTAATGGGACCGAAAATTTACATGGTGGTCATTCTTATGATAAAAAGATGGGTGTTATGGGATCGAAGATTTACATGGCGGTTATTCTTATGAAAAAGAAATGGTGTAACGGGATTGGAAATTTACATTGTAGTCCATCTTATGATATAAATATGGGTAATGGGATCAAAGATGTATATAGTGGTCATTCTTATGATAAAAAGATGGGTGTAATGGGATCAAATGATCACATGGTGGACATTGTTATGATAAAAAGGTGGGAGTAATGGGATCAAACATTTAGATGCTCTTCATTCTTATCATGAAAAGATGGGTAAAACGGGATCGATAAGTTACATGCTGGTCATTCTTAGCATAAGAAGATGGTGTAATTGAATGGAAAATTTACATGCTAGTCATTACTATGAGAAAACGATGTGTGTAATGGAATAGAGATTCATATGGTGGTCATTCTTATGATAGAAATATTTTTTAATGGGATCAAACATTTACATGGTGGTCATTCTTATGATAAAAAGACGGTGTAAAGGAATCGAAGATTTACATGGCCTTCATTCTAATGATAAAAAGATTGTGTAATGGGATCGAAGATTTACATTGTGGTCATTCTTATGCTAAAAAGATTGGTGTAATGGGATCGAAGATTTACATGGTGGTCATTCTTATAATAAAAATCATTAGTATAATTTGATCGAAGATGTACATGGTGTTCATTCTTTAGAAAAAAGATGGGTGTAATGGAATCCATGATTTACATGGTAGTCATTCTTATGATAAACAGATGATATAGCGCGATAGAAGATTTCGCTGGTGTCATTAATATGATAAAACATAGTGTATTGGAAAACAAGATTTTTATGGTGTCATTCTTATGATAAAGTGATGGTGGAATGGGATAGAAGATCTACATGGTGGTCTATCTTGTGACAAAAAGATGGATGTTATGGGATCGAAGATTCACATTTTGGTCATTCTTATGAGAAAACGATGAGTGTAATGGGATCGAGGATTTACATGGTTGTCATCTTCTTATAAAAAGATGGATGTAATGGGATCGAAGAATTAGATGGTGGTCATTCCTGTGATGAAAAATGATGTAACGGGATCGATGATTTAGATGGTGCTCATTCTTATGATTAAAAGATGGGTGCAATGGGAAAGAAGATTTTGATGGTGGTGAATGTTATGGTAAAAGATGGGTGTTATGGGATCAAAGATTTCGATGGTGGTCATTCTTATGATTAAAGGATGGGTGTAATGCAATCGAAGATTTAAGTGGTTTTAATCCTTATGACAAAAGGATGCTGTAATATGATCGAATATTTACATGGTGGTCATTCTTATGATTAAAATGATGGGTGTAATGGGACGTACGATTTGGACAGTGGTCGTCTTTATTATGAAAATGCCAGGAGTAATGGGATCGTAGATTTACATGCTGGTCATTGTCATGATAAAAAATTGGTATAATATGATTGAAGATTTACATGGTGGTCATTCTTACGATGAAAAGATGATGTAATGGGATCGAAGATTTACATGGTGGTCATTCTTAGGATCAAAGAGTGGGTGCAATGGGATCGAAGATTTACATGGTGCTCAGTCTTCTGATAAACACATGGGTGTAATGGCGTAGAAGATTTGCATGGTGGTCATTTTTATAATAAAAAGATGGTGTAATCGGATCCAAGATTTACACGGTGGTGAATCTTACGAGAAAAAGATGGCTGTTAAGAAATCGATGATTTTCATGGTGTTGATTATTATGATAAAATGATGGGTGTAATGCGATCGAAGATTAAGATGGTCGTCATTCTTATGATAAAACCTATGGTGGAATAGGATCGAAGATTTATATGTTGGTCATTCTTCTGATAAAAAGTTGGTGGAATGAGATCGAAGATTTCAATGTTGGTCATTCTTCTAATACAATGATGGTGCAATGGGATCGAAGATTTACATGGTGATCTTTCTTATGATGAAAAGATGAGTGTAATGGGATCGGGGATTTCCATGGTTTTCATTCTTATGATAAAAAGATGGGTGCAATGTGATCGATGATTTGCAGGGTGGTCATTTTTATGATAAAATGATGAGTGAGTGGGATCGAATATTTACATGGTGGTCATACTTGTCATATAAAGATGGATGCGTGAAATGGTACCTAAGATTTAGATGGTGGTCATTCTTGTGATAAAAAGATGGATGTAATGGGATAGAAGATATAGATGGTGGTCATTCTTATAATGAAAAGATGGTGCAATGGGATCGAAGATTTGGATCGTGGTCATTGTTATTATAAAAAAATGATGTAATGTGATCGAAGATTTAGTCGGTCGTCTCTCTTATTATACAAAGATGGTTCAGTGGGATCAAAGATTTACATGGTGGTCATTCTTCAGATAAAAAGAATGGTGTAGTGGGATCGGTGATTTCCATGGTGGTCATTCCTATGATAATAGATGATGTAATGGGATCGAAGATTTATATGGTGGTCGCTTTTATTATATGTAGGTGGGTGTTATTCAATCAAAGATTTAGAAGGTTTTAAGCCTTATGATAAAAAAAAAGATGGTTTAAGGGGATCCTAGATTTACATTGTTGTCATTCGTATGCTAAACAGACGGTATAATGGAATCGAACTTTTACATGGTGGTCATTCTTATCATGAAAGGATTTGTGTAATGGGATCGAAGATTTACATGGTTGTCATTATTATGATAAAAAGATGCGTTTCATGGGATTGACGATTTATTTGGTGGACATTCTTATGATAAAAATATGGGTGTAATGGTCTAGAAGATTTAGATGGTAGTCATTCTTATAATAAAAACGATGATTGTAATGGGACAGAAGATTTATGTGGTGGTCGTTCTTATGATGAAAATGCCGGTTGTAATCGGACCGAAGATTTATATGGTGGTCAGTCTTATCATACAAATGATGACTGTAATGGGATAGAAGATTTCGATGGTGTTCGTTCTAATGATGAAAATACTTGTGAAATGAGATCGAAGACTTAGATGATGGTCATTCTTACCATAAAACGATGGGGGTCAGGGGAACGAAGATTTCGATGGTGGTCAATCTTATGACAAAAAGATGGGGTAGTGGGATGGAAGATTTCGATGGTGCTCCGTTTTATGATAAAAGATAGTATAGCGGGATGAAAGATTTCGACGGTGCTCATTCTTATGATAAAAAGATGGTGTAATGGGATCGAAGATTTATATGGTGGTCATTCTTATGATAAAAAGATGGGTGTTATGGGATCCAAGATTTACATGGTGGTCATTCTTATGATGAAAGGATGAGTGTAATGGGATCGAGGATTTACATTGTTGTCATTCTTTAGACAAATAGATGAGTGTAATGGTTTCGATGATTTAGATGCTGCTCATTTTTATGATAAAATGATGAGTGTAGTGGGATCTAATATTTACATGGTGGTCACACTTCGTGAAATGGGACCTAAGATTTAGATGGTGGTCATTCTTGTGATAAAAAGATGGGTGTAATGGGATGGAAGATATAGATGATGGTCATTCTTACGATAAACTGATGTAGTAATGGGATAGAAGATTTTTTATCGTGGTCATTCTTATTATAACAAAATGATGTAAAGTGATCGAAGATTTAGTCGGTCGTCTCTCTTTTTAAACCAAGATGGTGTAATGGGATCCAAGATCTATATGGTGGTCATTATTAGGATAAATAGAATGGTGTAATGGGATCGAAGATTTCCATGGTGGTCATTCCTGTGATAATAGATGACGTAATGGGATCGAAGATTGAGGCGGTGCTCGCTCTTATGAGCAATAGGTGGGTGTAATGCAATCAATGATTTAGATCGTTTTAAACCTTATGATAAAAAGATGGTGTAATGGGATCGAAGAATTACATGGTGGTCAGTCTTACCATAAAAATGTTAGGTGTAATTTGACAGAATATTTCGATGGTGGTTGTTCTTATGATGTAAATACTGGTTGTAGCGGGAATGAAGATTTACATGGTTGTCATTCTTATGATAAAATGATGCGTGTAATGGGATCGAGGATTTACATGGTGGTCAGTCTTCTGATAAAAAGATGGGGGTAATGGGTTCGAAGAATTACATGTTGGTCATTCTTAAGATAAAAAGATGATGTAATTGGATCGAAGACTTACGTTCTGGACGTCCTCAGGATAAAAGGATTAATGCCATGGTGGTCATTCTTATGTTTAAAATGATGGTGTAATGGTAAACGACTTACTTGGTGGTCATTCTTATGAGAAAATGATAGTGTAATGGGATCATCGATTTAGATGGTGGTCATCCTTACGATAAGAAATGGGTGTCATGGGATTGAAAGTTTTACATGGTGGTCATTCTTATGATAAAAAGATGGATGTAGTGGGATTGAAGATTTTCATGGTGGACATTATTATGATAAAAAGATGGTGTAATATGATCAAAGATTTACGTGGTGGTCATTCTAATGATAAAAAGATGGTGTAATGGGATCGAAAATTTGAATGGTGGTCTCTTTTGATCGAAGATGTACATGGTGGTCAATCGTATGATACAAAGATCGGTGTAATTGGATCACATGGTGGTCATTCTTATGATAAAAAGTGGGTGTAATTGGATCGAAGATTTACATACTAGTCATTCTTGTAATAAAAAGATGGATGTAACTGGATCGAAAATTTACATTGTAGCCATTCTTATGATGAGAAGATGGTGAATAGGATCGAAGATTTACATGGCAGTCATTCTTATGACAAAATGATGGGTGTAATGGGATCGAAGATTTACATGGTGGTCATATTTATGACGTAAATATTTTTTTCATCGGATCGAAGATTTACATGGTAGTCATACTTATGATAAAAAGATGGTGTAATGGGATCGAAGATTTACATAAAGGTCATTCTTTTAATAAAAGGTTGGGTGTAACTTGATCGAAACTTTACATGGTAGTCAACCTTATGATAAGAAGATAGTGTAATGGGAGCTAAGATTTACATGGTTGTCATTTCTATGACAAACAGATGGGTGTACGGGGATCGAAGATATACATGGTGTTCATACTTATGATAGAAATATTTTTTAATCGGATCGAAGATTAACATGGTGGTCATACTTATGATAAATGGACTGTGTAATGGAATTGAAGATTTACATGGAGGTCATTCTTATGATAAAAAAATGGTGGAATGGGATCGAATATTTCGATGGTGTTCATTCTTATGATAAAACGAAGGTGGAACTCGATCGAAGATTTACATGGTCTCTTCCTAATGACAGAAATACGGTGTAATGGGATCGAAGATTTACACGGTGGTCATTGTTATGATGAAAATGATGGGTGTGATGAATCGAGGATGTACATGGTGGACAGTCTTATGATAAAAAGACGGGTGTAATGATATCAAATATTCCCATGGTGGTCATTCTTATGATAAAAAGATCGATTTAATGGGATCGATTATTTACATGGTAGTCATTCTCATGACATAAAGATGAGTGTAATGGGATAGAAGATGTACAAGGTCATCATTCTTATGATAAAAAGATGGGTATAATGGGATGGTAGGTTTAAATGGCAATCATTCATATGATAAAAATATGAGTGAAATGAGATCGAAGATTTGCATGGTGGTTATTCTTATTATAAAAAGATGGGCTTAATGGAATCGATGAACTACATGGTGGTCATTCTTATGACAAACAGATGGTGTAATTGGATCGATGATTTACATGGAGGTGATTCTTGTCCTAATAGGATGGGTGAAATGGGATCGAAGATTTAGATGGTGGTCATTATTATGACAAATAGATGATGTAATGGGATGATGATCTAGAAGGTGGTCATTCTTATGATTAAAAGATGATGTGATGGGATGGAAGATTTCGATGGGTGTCATTCTTTTTATAAAACCTGGTGATGTAGGATGGAAGATTTGGATGGTGGTCACTCTTTTGTTGGAAAGACGGTGTAATGCGATGGAAAATTTACATGGTGGGGATTCTTCTGATAAAAAGATACGTGTAATGGGATCGTAATGAAAAAGGATGGGTGCAATGAAGTCGAAGATTCACATCGTCGTCATTCTTATGATAAAAAGATGATGTAATGGGATCGAAGATTTACATGATGGTCATCCTTATGCTTAAAATAGGTTGTAATGGAATCGAGGATTCCTATGGTGGTCATTTTTATGATAAAGGGGTGGTGTAAAGGGATCGAAGATTTAGGTGGTGGTCATTATTATGATAAAAAGATGGTTTAATGGGATGGAAGATGTCGATGGTGGACATTCTCATGATAAAAAGATTGGTGTAGTGGGATCGAAGATTTCGATAGTAGTCAGACTTATGATAAAACGATGGTGTAATTTGATGGAAGATTTAGTTGGTGGGCATTCTAGTGATAAAAAGATGGGTGTAATGGGATGAAGATTTTCATCGTGGTCATTCTTATGATAAAAAGATGGATAAATAGGATCGATGATTTACATGGTACTCATTGTTATGATAAAACAAATGTGCAATCGGTTCGAAAATTTGAATGGTGGTCTTTCTTACAATAAAAAGATGGTGTAATGTGATCGATGATTTACATGGAGGTCATACTAATAATAAAAGTATTTTTAATGGGATCGAGGATTTACATGCTGGGCACTCTCATGATAAAAAGATGGTGCAATTGGATCGAACATTTCCATGGTGGTCTACCCATTGATAAAAAGATGGGAGTACTGGTATCGAAGATTTACATGGTGGTCATTCTTGTGATAAAATTTTGGGTTTAATGGGATCAAATATTTTCATGGTGGTCATTCCTATGATAAAAAGATGGTGTAATGGGATGGAAGATTTCGAAGGTGGTCATTCTCATGATTAAAAGGTGGTGCAATAGGATTTCGATGCTGGTGATTCTTATTATAAAAAGATGGGTGTAGTGGGGTAGAGGATTTCGAAGGTGGTGATTCTTATGATACTAAGATGGTGTAATGCGATCGAAGAGTTCCATTCTGGTCAGTCTTATGATACAAGTGGTGGGTGTAATGGGATCGAGGATTTACATGTTGGTCAATCTTATGATAAAAAGATGTGTATAACGATATCGAAGATTTACAAGGCGGTCTTTCTTACGATAAAAAGATCGGTGTAATGGTATCGATGTTTTTGATGGTGGTCATTCTTGTGTTAAAAATATGGTGTAGTGGGATGAGAGATTACGATGGTTTTCATTCCTATGATAGAAAGATGCTGTAATGGGATAGATTTCGATTCTGGTCATTCGTATGATTAAAAGGTGGTGTATCGGGATCTAAGGTGGTGTAACGGGATCTAAGATTTACATCATCGTCATCCTTATGATGAAAAGGGGGTATAATGGGATCGAAGATCTACATGTGGTCATTATTATGATAAAAAGATGGGTGTAATGGAATCGATCATTTCCATGTTGGTCATTCTTATGGTAAAATAATGGAGTAATGGGATCGAAGATGGAGATGGTCGTCATCGTTATGATAAAAAAGAATGTATAATGGGTTCGACGATTTCGATGGTGGTCATTCTTATGATAAAAACATTGTTGTGATGTTATGGAAGATTTCCATAGTGGTCATTCTTATAATAAAAACATGGTGTTATGGGATCGAAGATTTAGATGGTGGTCATTCTTCTGATAAACAAAATCGGTGTAATGGGATCGAAGATTTACATGGTGGTCATTCTTATTATAAAATGATATTATAATAGGTTCCAAGATTTACATTGTGGTCATTCTTATCGCAAAGCGAATGTGTTTTATGATCGATAATTTTAAATGGTGTATTTATTATAATAAAAAGATGCTTGAATGGGATCGAAGATTTACATGATGGTCCATCCTATGATCAAAAGATGCGAGTAATATGATCGAAGATTTACTTGGTGGTCATTTTTATGATAAAAGGATTGGTGTAATGGGATCAAAGATTTACATGGTGGGCATTAGTATGATAAAAAGATGGTGTAATGAGATTCAAAATTTAGATGGTGGTCATCCTTATGGTAAAAATATGGTGTAATTGAAACGAAGATTTCGATGCCGGTCATTCCTATGATCAAACGATTGGTGTTATAGGACGGACGCTATCGATAGTGGTCATTCTTATGATCAAACGATGGTGTAATGGGATGGAAGATTTACATGGTGGTAATTCTTGTAATAGAAGATGCTGTAATGAGATCGATAATTTACGTGGTGATCATTCTTATGATAAAAAGAGTGGTGTAATGGGATCGAAGTTTTTCATGGTGGACATACTTATCATTAAAAGATGCCTGCAATGGGAAAGAAGATTTTGATGGTGAAATGTAGTATGATGGAAGATTACGATGGTTTTCATTCTTTTGATAAAAAAATGGTGTAATCGGATGGAAGATATCGGTGATAGTCATTCTTATGACTAAAAGTTGGTGTAATGGGATCGAAGATTTAGATGATCATCATCCTTATGAAAAGGAAGGGGTGTAATGGGATCAAAGATCTGCTTGGAGGTCATTCTTATGATAAAAAGATGGGTGTAATCGTATCGATGATTTACTTGGTTGTCACTCTTATGATAAATAGATGCCGAGATGGGATCGAAGATTTACATGCTGGTCATTCTTTTAATAAAAGGATGGGTATAATGGGATTGAAGATTAAAATGGTGGTCATCTTTATGATATAAAGATCGGTGTAATGGGATGGAAGATTTCGATGGTGGTCATTCTTATGATAAAAAGATGGTGTATTTTGATGGAAGATTTGGAGGGTGGTCATTCGTATGATAGAAGCATGGTTGTAATGAAACCGCAGCTTTAGATATTGGTCATTCTTATCATAAATAAGATGATGTATTGGGATCAAAGATCTACATGATGGTCATCCTTATGATAAAAAGATGGTATTATGGGATTGAAAATTTACATTGTGCTCATTCTTATCATAAAAGGATGGGTGAAATGGAATCCAAGATTTACATGGTGGTCATTCTTATGGTAAAAAGATTGTGTAATTTGATAAAAGATTTACATGGTGGTTATTCTTATGATAAAGAGATGGGTGTAATGGGATCAAAGATTTACATGCTGGTCATTCTTCTGGTGGTGATCGTTCTGATATAAACATGGTGTAATTGGAACGAAGATTTGACAGTGGTCATTCTTCTGATAAAAAGATGTTGTAATGGTATGGAAGATTTCGATGGTGGTCATTCTTATGATAAAAAGATTGTTGTAGTTGGATGTAAGATTTCGATGGTGGAAATGTTTATGATAAAATGATGGTGTAATGGGATCGAAGATCTAGATGGTGGTCATTCTTATAATAAAATGATGGGTGTAATGGATCCAAGATTTACATGGTGGTCATTCTAATGATAAAACGATATTGTAATGGGATCGAAAATTTAAATGGTGGTCTATCTTATAATAAAAAGATGGTGGAATTGGGTCAAAGATTTTTTTGGTGGTCATACGTATGATAAAAATATTTTTAATGGTTTCGAAGATTTAGATGCTGGTCACCTTGATTATAAAAAGATGGTGTAATGGGATGGAAAATTTACATATGGTCTTCCTATGATAAAAAGATGGGAGTAATGGGATCGACTATTTACATGGTGGTCATTCTTATGCAAAGGGACGGGTGTAATGGGATCAAAACTTTCCTTGGTGGTCATTCTTATAATGAAACCTTTTGTTTAGTGGGATGGAAGATTTCGAGGGTGGTCATCCATATGATAAAAAGACGGTGTAATGGTATCTAAGATTTACGTTGTTTTTGTCCTTATGATAACAGCATGGTGTAATGGGAGCGAAGATTTACATGTTGGTCAGTCTTATGATAAAAGTGATGGTTGTAATGGGACCGAAGATTTAGATAGTGTTCGTTCTAATGATGAAAATGTAGGGTGTAATGGGAAAGAATATTTACATGGTGATCATTTTTATGATGAAAAGATAGGTGTATTGGGATCGAGGATTTGCGTGGGGGTCATTCTTATGATAAAACGTTGGGTGTAATGGGATCGAAGTTTTAGATGGTGGTCAATCTTATCATAAAAAGATGGGTGTAATGTGAGCGGCTATTTTGATGGTGTTCATTCTTATGTAAAAATTATGATGTAAGGGGATGGAAGATTTCGATGGTTTTCAATCTTATGATAAGAGGATGGTTTAATCGGATTGAAGATATCGATGGTTTTTCATTCTTATGATAAAAAGATTGTGGAAAGGGATGGAAGATTTCGATGGTGGTCATTATTATGATAAAAAGATGGTGTAATGCGATCGAAGATTCACATAGTGGTCGTTCTAATGATAAAAAATGCTGTAATGGAATCAAAGATTTACAGCGTGGTCTATCTTATGATATAAAGATGGGTATTATTGGATCAAAGATTACCATGGTGGTCATTCTTCGGAGAACAGGATGGATGCAATTGGATCAAAGATTTATCTGGTGGTCATTCTTATGATATAAAGATGGGTGTTATGGGATCGAAAATTTAGATGGTCGTCATTCTTATGACAAAAACATGGGGGTAGTGGAATCGAAGATATAGATGGTCGTCATTCGTATGATAAAAACAGTGTGAAATTTGACCGAAAAATTAGGTGGTGGTCATTCATACTACAAAGAGATGGTGTAATGGGATCTAAGATTTACATGATCGTCATCCTTATGGTAAAAACTAAGTGTAGTGTAATCGAAGATTTACATTGTGGTCATTCTTGTGATACAAAAATGATGTAATGGGATCGATGACTTACATGGTGGTCATTCTTATAAGATATTGTAATGGGATGGAACTTTTCGATAGTGGTCATTCTTATAATAAAACGATGGTGAAGTGGTATTGAGAATTTTTATGGTGTCTATTCTTATGATAAAAATACGGTTAAATGCGATCGTATCTTTAGATGGTAGTCATTCTTAATATAAAATGAGATCGAAGATTAACATGGTCGTTATTCTTATGATAGAAAGATGATGCATTGGGTTCGAAGATTCACATGATGGTCATCCTTATTATACAAAGAGAGTATAATTAGATCGAAGATTTATAAGGTGGTCATTCTTATGATAAAATAATGGGTGTAATGGAATCGAAGGTTTACACGGTGCACATTCTTTTGGTAAAAGGATGGTGTAATTTGATCGAATATTTACATGGTGGTCATTCTTTGATCAAAGGATGGGTGTAATGGGGTCAAAGATGTACGCGGTGGTCATTCTTATGACAAAAAGATGGTGTAATGGGATCGAAGATTTATATGGTGGTAATCCTTATCATAAAATGATTTTGTAATGGGAACTAGGATTTCGATGGTTTTAATTCTTATGATAACATTATAGTGTAATGGGATGGAAGATTTCGATGGTGATCATTCTTGTGATAAAAGATTGGTGTAGTGGGATTTAAGATTTCGATAATAGTCATTCTTATGATAGAAAGATCGTGTAATAGCATCGAAGATTTCGACGGTGGTCATTATTATGATAAAAATACGGGTGTTATGGGGTTGAAGATTTTCATGGTGGTCATTCTTATGATAAAAACCGCCGTGTAATGGTATCGAAAATTTAAATGTTTTTCTATGTTATAATGAAAAGATGGTGGATTGGGATCGAAGATTTACATCGTGGTCTATCTTACAAGAAAGAGACAAAAATATTTTTTAATGGGATCGAAGATTTGCATGGTGGTCATTCTTATGATAAAAAGGTGGTGTAATGGGATCGGAAATTTACATGGTGGTCTATCCTATGATAAAGAGATGGGTGTAATGGGATCGAATATTTATATGGTGATCATTCTTATGATAAAAAGATGGTGTAATGGGATGGAAGATTTCGATGGTGGCCACTCTTATGTTAAAAAGGTGCGTGTTTTGGGATGGAAGATTTCGATTGTGGTCATTCTTATGATAAAACGATAGTGTAATGGATGGGATCGGATATGTAAATGGTGGTCATTCTTATGATAAATGATGAATGTAATGGGATCCAAAATTTACATGGTTTACATCCTTGTGATAAAACGTTGATGTCATGGTATAGAAGATTTGCATGCTGGTAAGTAATGTAATAAAAATGATGGTGTAACGGGACCCAAGATTTAGATGCTTTTCGTTTTTATGATGAAAATGACGTTTGGAATCTGATCGAAGATTTTCATGGTGGTGATTTTTATTATAAAATCACGGGTGTAGTGGGACTGAAGTTTTCCATGGTTGTTATTCTTATGATAAAAAGATGGTGTAATGGGATGGAAGATTTCGATGGTGGTAATTTTTATGATAAAAAGATGGTGTAGTGGGACGGATGATTTTGATGGTGGTCGTTCTTATGATAAAAAGATGGTGTAATGAAATCGAAGATTTAAATAGTTTTCATTCATATGATACAAATATGGTGTAATATGATCTAAGATTTACATGGTGGTTTATCTTATGATAAAAGATGGGTGTTATGGGATCGAAGATTTACATTGTGGTCATTCTTTTGATAAAAAAGATTGGTGTAATGGGATCGACGATTTCCATGGTCGTTATTGTTATGATAAAAAGATAGCGGAATAGGATCGAAGATTTACCTGATAGTCATCCTCGTGATAAAAAGATGCTGTAATGGGATTGATTATTTGGATGGTGACCAGTCTTAT
Organism: Megalonaias nervosa; assembly: GCA_016617855.1. Classification (NCBI taxonomy): domain Eukaryota; kingdom Metazoa; phylum Mollusca; class Bivalvia; order Unionida; family Unionidae; genus Megalonaias; species Megalonaias nervosa. The sequence goes on along the minus strand of JAECUM010050667.1, from coordinate 5,722 downwards.
GATAAAAGATGGTGTAATGCGATCGAAGTTTTACATGGTGATCTATCATATGATAAAATGCTGAGTGTAAAGGAATCGAAGATTTACATGGAGGTCATTCTCATGACAAAAGATGGTTGTAATGGGATCCAAGATTTACATGATGGTCATTCTTATAAACAAAGATGATACAATGGGATCGAAGATTTAGATGGTTGGTATTCGGATGATATAAAGATAGGTGTAATGGTATCGAAGATATAGATGGTGGTCATTCTTATCATAAAAGACGGGTGTAATGGGAAACAATATATTGATGGTAGTGAGTCATATGGTAAAGTGATGGGTGTAATGAGTTCGAAGACTTAAATGGTAGTCATTCGTATTATAAAAAGTTGGTGTAATGGGATCGAAGATTTACATGGTGGTCATTCTTACGATAAAAAGGACGGTGCAATGGTGGTCTTTCTTAGGATAAAATGATGGGTGTAATAGAATCGAAGATTTCCATGGTAATCATTCTTATCATAAAAGGATGGGAGTAATGGGATCAAATATTTCCATGGTGGTCATTCTTACGATAAAAAGATGGGTGTAAAGGGATCGAAGATTTACATGGTGATCATTATTATAATCAAGAGATGGGTGTGATGGGATCGAAAATTTACATGGTGGTTATACTTATGATAGAAACATTTTTAATGTGATCGAAGATTTAGATGGCGGTCATTCTTATGATAAAACGGTGGGTGTAATGGGATCAAAGATGTACGTCGTGGTCATTCTTATGATAAAAAGATGGTGGAATGGGATCGACTAATTACATGTTTGGCATTATTATAATAAAAAGAGGTTTTTAATGTGATCGAAGATATAGATTGTGGTCATTCTTATTTTAAAACGATAGGTGTAATGGGAAAGAATATTTTGATCATGGTAAAAAGATTGGTGGAATGGGTTCGAAGATTTGGATGGTGGTTATTCTTACGATAAGAAGATTGTTTAATGCGATCGAAGATTTAGATGGTGGTCATTCTTATGTAATGGGATCGAAGATCTACATGGTGGTCATTCTTATCATAAAAGATGATGTAATGAGATTAAAGATTTAGATGGTGGTCATTTTTACGATATAAAGATGGGTATAATGTGACCGAAAATATAGATTCTAATCATTTTTTATTATAAAAAAGATTAGTGTAATGGGAAAGAATATTTTGAAGGTGGTGAGGTGGTAAAAAGATAGGTGGTGGTCATCTTTATGATAAAAAGAGACTGTAATGGGATGCAAGATGTTGATGGGGTCATTCTTCTGATAAAACAATGATGTAATGGGATCGAAGATTTATATGGTGGTCATGCTTATGATACAAAGATGGTGTAATTGAATCGAAGATTTACGTTGTGGTCTATGTTATGATAAAAAGGTGTGTGTAATGCGATCAAAGATTTTCATGGTGATCATTCTTATAGTAAAAAGATGGGTGTAATGAGGCTGAAGATTTACATTGTGGTCATTCTTATGATATAAAGATGGGTGTAATGGTATCGTAGATTTACATGGTGGTCATTCTTGTACGAAAAGGATACAAAAGATGGGTGTAATGCGATCGAATATTTAAATGGTGGCCATTCTTATGAGAGAAAGATCGGTTTGTTGGGATCGAAGATTTCCATAGTGGTCATTCTTATGATAAAAATATCTTGGAGTGGGAAAGAAGATTTGCACGGTCTCCTATCTTATCATAAAAAGGATGGCTGGAATGGGATCGAAGATCTACGTTTTTCTCATTCTGATGATAAAAAGATGGTTATCATGGGATCGAAGAATTACATGGTAGTCATACCTATGATAAAAACATCTTGCAATGAGGTCGAAGATTTACCTGGTGGTCATTCATATGATGAAAATATGGTGTAATGGGATCAAACATTTACATGGTGGTCATTCGTATCAGAAAAAGATGGGTGTAGTGGGATCGAAGATTTACATGGTGGTCATTCTTATGATTAAAATATTAACTTCATGGCATCAAAGATGTACATGGTGGTGTAATATGATCGAAGATTCACATGGTGGTCATTCTTATTGTAAAAGGATGGGTGTAATTGGATCGAAGATTTACATTGTTGTCATTGTTATGATAAAAGGATGGCATAAAGGGATAGAAGATTTACAAGGTGGCTAGTCTTATGAAAAGAAAAGATGGTGTAATGAGATAGAACATTTACATAGTGGTCATTCTTACAATAAAACGATGGTGTAATGGGATCGAAGATTTACAGGCCGGACATTCTTGTAATAAAAGGATGGGAATAGTTGGATAAAAAATTGCATGGGGGTTATTCTTTGGATGGAAATATGGTTTAATGGGATGGAAGTTTTGTATCTTGGTCATTCTTAAGATTAAAGGATGGGTGCAATGGGAACGGAGATTTAGATGGTGGTCATTCTTCTGATAAAAACATGGTATAAAGGGATCGAAGATTTAGATGTTGGTCATTGTTATGATAAAAAGCTGTGTGTAATGGGATCGAAGATTTACATGGTGGTCATCCATATTACAAAAAGTTGTTTGTAATGGGGTCGAAGTCTTATATGGTCTTCTTATTTATGATAGAAAGACGTGTGTAAATTTATCGAAGACTTACAAGATGGTCAGTCTAATGATAAAATGATGCGTGTAATGGGATCGATGACTCACTTGGTGGTCATTCACATGATAAAAAGAGGATGTAAAGGGACAGAAGATTCACATGGTTTTCTATCGTATGATTAAAAGATGGGTGTAATGGGATCAAAGATTTACATTGTCGTCATTTTTATCATAAAAAGAGATGTGTAATGAGATCGAAGATTTACATGGTGGTCAGTCTTAATATTAACAGATGGTGGAATGGGATCGAAGATTTATATGGTGGTCATTCGTATGAGAAAAAGATGGTGGAAAGGGATGGAAAATTTTCATGGTGCTCATTCTTATGATAAAAAGGTAGGTGTAATTGGATCGAAGATTTATATGGTGCTCATTCTTATGACAAAAAGACAGTGCAGTCGGAGCGAAGATTTACATGGTGGTCATTCTTCTGATAAAAAGATGGGAGTAATGGTATATAAGATTTAAATGGTGGTCATTCTTATGATATAAAGATAGCTGTAATGGGATCGAAGATTTCCATGGTGGTCATTCTTATGATAAAAAGATTTTGTAATGGGAAAGAAGATTTTGTTATGGTTTTATATCTTATGATAAAAACGATGGGTGTAATGGGATCGGATATTTACATGGTGGTCATTGTTATGATGAAAGAAATGGTGCAATGAGATCGAAGAATGACATGGTGGTCATTCATATGATAAACAGATAGTGTTCTGGGATCGAAGATTGACATGGTGCTCTATCTAATGATCTAGTGATTTGGAAGAATTTTATGGTGGTCATTCTTATGATAAAAAGATGTTGTAATTGGAAAGAAGAATTACATGGTTTGCTATCTTATGATAAAAAGATGGTGTAATGGGACCGAAGATTCACATGGTGGTCAATCTCGTCATAAAATGGTTGGCGTAATGTAATCGAAGATTTACGTGATAGTCAATCTTGTGATAAAAAGATGGTACAATGAGATATAATATTTACATGTTTGTCATTCATATGTTAAAAAGATGGTGAAATGGGATCGAAGATTTCCATGGTGGTGTATCTTATGATGAAAGATGGGTGTAATGGGGTCGAAGATTTACTTGATGGTGTCTCATATGATAAAAAGATGTTGTAATGTGAAAGATTTAAATTGTCTTCTATCTTATGATCAACAGAAGGGTGTAACGGGATCGAAGTTTTACATGGTGGTCACCCTTAGGATAAAAAGATCGGTGTTATTTGATCGAAGATTTCCATTGTGGTAATTCTTATGATAAAAAGATGTTGTAATTGGATAGAAGATTTACATGGTTTTCTATCTTATAATACAAAGATGGGTGTAATGGGATCGAAGATTTACATGATGGTTATTCTCATCATTAAACGATGGGTGTAACTTGATCAAAGATTAACATGGTAGTCATTCTAATGATAAAGAGATGGTACAATGAGATCGAGGATTTACTTGGTGTTCGTTCTTATGATAAAAAGCTGGTAGTATGGGATCTAATATTTTCATGGTGGTCATTCTTATGATAAAAAGCTGGTAGTATGGGATCTAATATTTTCATGGTGGTCATTCTTATGATAAAAAGATGGTGCAATGGGACCGAAGATTTATATGGTGGTCATTCTTATGAGAAAAAGATAGGTGTTATGGGATCGAAGATTTATATGGTGGTCATTCTTATGATTAAAAGAAGGATGTCATGGGATCAAAGATTTTCAATGTGGTAATTCTTATGATTAAAAGATGAGTGTAATGGGATGTAAGATTTATATGGTTTTTATTCTAATCATGAAAAGATATTGTCATGCGATCGGAGATTTCCATTGTAGTCATTCTTATCATAAAAATATCGGTGTAATGGGATCGAAGATTTACATGGTGGTCATTCTTTTGATGAAAAGATGGTTGAATGGGATCGAAGGTTTAACATGGTGGTCGTTCTTAAGATAAAGAGTTGGTGTAATGGGATCGAAGATTTATATGGTGGTCATTCGTATGATAAAACGTTGTGTGCAATTTGATCGAAGACTTACATGTTAGTCATTCTTATGATAAATAGATCGTTTGAAATTGATCGAAGACTTACAAGGTTGTCATTTTTATGATAAAACGATGCGTGTAATGGGATCGAAGAATTACATTTTGGTCATTCCTATAATAAAATGATGGGTGTAATGAGATCGAAGATTTACATTTTGGTCATTTTTATGATAAAACGATGGTGCACAAAGATCGATTATTTACATCATGTCATTCATATGATTACAAAAATGTAATGAGAAAGAAGATTTACATGGTGGCCATTCTTATGATAAAATGATGGGTGAAATTTGATCTAAGATTTTCATCGTGGTCATTCTTATTATAAAATGATGGGTTAAATGGGATCGAGTTTTCCATGGTGGTCATTCGTACGATAAAAGGATGGTGGAATGGGATCAAATATTTACATGATGGTCATTCATCTGTTATAAAGATGGTGGAATTAGGTCGAGGATTTACATGGTCGTCATTCTTATGATATAAAGACGCTTTAATGGTGTTACATATATGTAATTTGATTGCTTGTGTGTTAGTTTTAAAGTCTCTTTAATTTAATTTTTGTTTTCATTGCATTTTATTTTAATGATGATTTTATTCACTGGATTTGACCTTTTTCCGGAAAATTCTGTTTTCTGTTTTGACCTGATTAACACGCAGTATATATTGCTACATTTTATTTTTAGCTGACCTAGTTCCTGTCCTTGATTCGATATTGGTAAACACAGAGAGAAAACCATTGGTCGCAATCAAGGTCATACTTGGCTTGTGTGTTGTAAACAACTTTGTTTTTTAAGTCTCTTAGTAAGATTTCTTTAGTACAATCGAACCCGTATAGCCTACCTGCAAATTGGCAAATTGTTTACTGCGTTGTTCCAACTAGGTAACCACGTGAGCCATCATGTGATCTAAAATCGCGGGTTAAAACAGACATTTCCTAGTGGATTTATTCAATCGTAAATTTATACCTTCTGGCTCAAGGCATTTGTCTTGTTGTTGCCATTTCAGTTGAATTGTGTATTTAAAATAATTTATTTTCCCTGGAGAC
>JAECUM010050666.1:0-41098 GCA_016617855.1 Megalonaias nervosa | reverse complement strand
CACATGCAAAAAATAAAACTTAAAATTGAACGCAATATAATGACACAAAAGTATATCACATTAAACTGAACAGTTGTTATTTAATTTAAATTGTACGCTTCTGTATTTACAAGTTTGGATAAGCCGAAAGTACGGTTAAAGTTCGTTGTGCTACAAAATAACATACCGAAGAATACACACGTTCATTCGTTGGTACAAACAAAAATGGTATCCACTAAAGTTTAAGTAAAGATGCAGATTATGACTTTACTGTAAGTATCAGCAACTTTGGATGTTAAAAGTTAAAAACAGTGAGACAGAATGCGGGAATATTTGCATATATTCGATCTTGGTCGACATACAAATTGTACGCTGTCAGATTTGCAGTACATCATGAATATTACCAGGCCAGTTTATAATAACATAACAAACACAGGTATAGAAGCTATGAGAAATAAAGTACGATTGACAGCAGCGTATATGTAGTAGCAGAGTTAGACTGAAATAATGGAATAACCAAATTATATATAAATTTTCAATTATTCATGCGTTCCAATGTACTGAGAAAACGTGGCTGATTGCTGAATAGAAAAGTTCATGATGTAGATGGATGTCTTATTAATTTGTTGATAAATTTAAATATGATTTATCAAGCACAGTGTATTTTCTGAATGTTTGTATACCATTATAAATAAACAACAGTGAACAATATTTATGAAATATTCACTTCGATCATGAAGAAAGCTGCATAACATTTATAAATAAATTTGTGAACAAAGTTCACCAAATGATGATAAAATACGAAGAATTGAACGAATGGATAACTGAACAAGCTACCTACAAATTAAAATAAAACAAGTGAGAGACATGTTATATAGAAGGCCCAGTAATAGTCATGTGGCTACACATAGTTGGCATGAAAGAATATGGGGAAACGACAACAATTATTGATGAATATACATTTTAACAGTGATATCTTTTCTGGTTAGTCTTGGGCTGAACCAGTGAACAATCACAATGTATATGAGATAGAAAACATAGAATACGTTTCAGCTTACCCAGACAAAACCAAACGATCTCGGAAACAAGCAATACAACATATGTAGCAGAAAGGATTAACAGAACCCTAAATAATAGAATTAAGAATTATTTCGCCAGAAAATAGGTTGACATTTAACCAAAGCAAATTGGTAGTTACAATAACAATCATCATAGATGAAGGAAGCAATGAAGAAAACATATCAAAAGTATGAATCAGTCTGTTCGGTTTCTATATTTAAATCTGGTGACACAGTCGGGATTTCAAAATACGAAACAATGTTTGAAAAGATTTACCTATCTAACTTAATGGAATTGATGTTAAAATTAATTTTAGATGATCCAGTTGTTTACAAAATGGACATTTGAAGAGAGAGGATATGGAGGTCAGGTACTAAGAACAAAAACTTTGCAACAAAGATCTGACAGTTTTAAAGACGGAAAACGTGTGTTCTCGTGCAAAGGAAAAGGTATCGTGAATTGTTTAAAAGATGGGAACCAGAAGGAAATATAATGCCATTAAAATAAATGATGAATAAAAATTGTAGCTCTCCTTCAGAGATGGAGATAGTAGAATATATAGACGCAAGGTCGTTTCTATTCTAATTTGTGACAGACGTGGAAAAAATATGTACGGTGAGGACGTATGCTAATTAAAAGCACCCAAAGAGATCACCGGAAATTTTAATTATCGAAAACAATTAGTGCAACTAAGGTGTTCAAACCACGAATTAATTATTGAAATAGAAGGGAGGAAAAAAATTGTTACAACATTTTGATTTTGTGAACTAAAGGAAATAATAGCCTACTATTTTATGCCACTTTATATTTTTAATAAAATGATCTGCTTGGAGACGGTGGTTGCGTAATGATAGTGTATGAAGAGGCGAATAGGGATGAGGAGTTGTAGAAAAACAACACTTTCTATCCAGTTTAGTATGGACCAATGAATTGTTGATCCAGTCATGCTATCACTGTAGACATAGAAGGAAGTTTACACCTTTCTCTTCAAATAATCTTTTAAAGCTTTTACCTAACGTTAACTTTGCTTTAATTTCTTCACTATTCCTGTCAATGTTTTCCCTGAACAAGTATCACTATGTTAGATGTCCTGCTACTTGGGCCATTTGAATTTCAGTACTTTCCAATGTTCAGTATTTTACAACTGTTATTTAACTCAGCAAATTTACGAGCGTTTTAACATTTATTTTCATCAGTTTTATTTTCAATTTGACAACATCTGTAGCATTTAAACTAACTCTGAGTTATCTTTCCCTTTGTGTAATAAATACTCTTTTTAACGCGGATGGAAGTTCTCCGCATTGAAATTTTCTTGGTAATCATATATTCCAGCCTTTAATTATCTAACCGGCTAATCCAAATGCTGCTTTGTGTTTATTATTATTCCCATCGCTCTTTCCTCTGTATTTATTATACAATAAATAAATCTGTTGTGGGGAAAGTTCAAATATCTCGCATATTTGCTATCTTCTCAGCACTTAATGCATTTGCTATCTTCTCAGCACTTAATGCATTCAACACACTAGATTAATTTATTTTCAGCAGAAATCAGAGCAATAGACCTTGCTCTGCAATATATCGAAAACAAACATATTTTAAACAGCATCATCTTCTCCGATTCACTATCAGAACTTCAGTCACTACACAATAGAAAACTGGAGAACCTATTCTTCACCAATATTCTCGTCAAAAATACTGAGCTGAGTACCTCCCACAATATAGTATACTGTTGGTTACCTAGCCATATTGATATTAAAGGTAATGAAAAAGCAGATCGCGCTGCTAAAATGGCCCTATCCCTCGAACCATCTGATTTTAAAATACCGTATACTGATTTTAAACCTAGTATTAAAGAGTCTTTACGTCAGAAGTGGCAGGCATCATGGAATGATGCAGTGAATAATAAACTTCACGCCATTAAGCCAACCCTAGGAGAATGGACTCCTTCCTACAGAACCATCCGTAGGGAGGAGGTAGTCATTGCAAGAATTAGAATTGGTCATACTTATATAACCCACTCACTCATACTAAAATGCGAAGACCCACCAGAGTGCGTTTCTTGCAATGAACCATTCACTGTTAAGCACTTTATGATGAGAGTGTTTCAACCTCCAACCTACGAGCGATCAATATTACAATGTGCATGACATGAAGGAAGTTTTTGATACAATAAACGTTGCTTGTATTACAGAATTCATGAAAGAAGTAAACATTTATTCTAAGCTATAACTTTTATGCCATCACATTGAGCATTTTTATGTAATGCATATACCGTCCCTTTTTTCAATAACTTTTCATCTGTCTGTATTAACATACACCATTTACAATCCCCGTTGATCGGGAAGCTTTATATATTACCTTTACCATCTTATCGTTTTACGTTCAACTATTTGGTTTTGATATCGCTGGTCGATATGAAACCTTTTACCATTTTTAAATGATCATACATATAATCTTTTGTATGGCGCTCAATAGCCGAACAGTGCTGGTGCGCCGTAAAAATACAGTCAATCAATCAATCGATCACTTTCTTCGGGAACTTTTATTTGCTGTCTTTGTGCCACAGTAGGTAATGGTGGGTATGTAGGTTGATTTTTTCTGTATGTCGAAGTGTGTTTAATCTACAATAAAATTCATCTATTGTGGGGAAAGTTCAAATATCTTGCATATTTGCTATCTTCTCAGCGCTTAATGCATTCAACACACTAGATCCTCTGAGTTCTCATTCTACTGCAGAAGGTAAAATTGTCTTGTACCACCATTCTATGTAATCCTCCAATCAGTTACACTGCGGATCTGACCGTCATTTTGAGGTATATCTCAGCCTTCCGGTCTCTCTATATATCTTGAATATTTTCCCACATAATAAGGGCTTACTTTATAACCAGAAGTTCTTTGAAGTTCATCCAATTTAATGTCAAACACTGTATATGCTATTTCATCAACATGTACAAGACTTTGCTTTGCCAAACCAATAAAAAGTTTTACAGTATCATAAAAAATATTGTATTTTCGGTACACAGTCATTTCCATTATTATGCCTATAAATACATGGACAAGGTGCAGCTAGAAACAGAATTGGGATTTATAAATGGCAGAGACAAAATAACTGACGAGTAAAAATATAAATTTAATATAGTTATTGGAAGTGGAATATTCAAAGAGATAACCAACAAACATTTCACTGAAAAAATATATTGACAAATTGGGCAAGAAATACGCTAAGAAGACATATGAAATCCTTGTAAATCCAAGAACTAATAACATTGGGTAAATAATTGTCAGTTGTTGTAATTTATAGTGTGATGTCGCTGAATATCGTGTGTCTATCGATCAATAATTTACACCGTTAACAAAATTAATTCAAATATAATTACATGGCTTCATTTGGAAATTGATACCTAATTGGATTTTGTGATTACCTCTATGCAATTTGTCCAAGTTTACTAACATAAAGCGTATTAATTTCAAAAAGCCAACAGAAGGTACGAATGAAACAGAAGACCCCAGAATCTTTGCAAAAATTTGGTCAGTAATTAGGTATTGGTTGATTTGCTATGTATGCACTTTTACCTTGGACCATACTTGTAACACATGTTGTTGTTATAGTAGTATCTGCTTAACATGCAATAAATCTTACACGGATAAAAGAATAGGCAACGTGTCTTAAAATATCCTCAATGAATGAAGTTAGCTATCTTGAACGACTCTACTTTTTATTTAACTACCTTATGCAGCAGTCAATCAAAGTACACATAATATTTTCAAAGTCGCATCTGATTGTAAATGTTGTCTAAGTGTGTTTTCACTCAATGGTCTTATGCTAAGTAACAGAAAAGAGCGAAAAACAAGTTTTGTAAAATTCAACAAATATTTTCCCCTAGAATTCAAAGTAAATATATGAAGGGAACTTGCAGTATTTCAAAATGAATACCAAATAGTCCTAAAAGCTCTATCACAAGTCCAAATGTATAAAGTTCCAGCTGAATTCTAATGATATTCCAATTATATTTAGATATTGAATGTGTTGATGTACCTGTAGTCTCGAATGTATTAATATGCAAATCGACTTGGTTGTGATGATGTGCCAACAGTATTTTGATGTATCACAATAATATAATCCAAATTGTTCTTGTCTGAATTCACTATAATTCCAAACTAATGTGTCTGCGAAAGTGAATGATAATTTTAATAAATAAATTCATCGAAATGAAAAACTGAACACAAAAATAAGACTGATTCTTTTCCAAGATGTTAAGACAAAAATGTGTAATTCCTCAAGTAAACAACATGATATTAAAACTTAAGACACAATAATAGAGCCCGAATGTATTTTAACCTCCTCTCTAAAACAGTCAAAGTTGTCAAAACGTTTAGGAATTTCCAAGTAAAACTTGTCATAGACTCAGATTCAGATAAACCTGTTTGCCTCCCCATATAATGATGCGAATATTTAACCTGTACTCTTAGAGAAATATGAGCTATGTGTTATGTTGTTTACAAAATGAATGTCCCTGGTCAGGTACACAGTGAACTTGACTTTGGACAGGGTTAAGTACAAAATAAAGATGTGTATAACATTTATTCATGAAGAAAAGTCAACGAATAATATAAATGAAATAAACATAGTAAGTGTTTTTGTAAATTTCTGCTCCTTCCTCTGTGCATTAATCTAAAAGTTTAATCTCTGAGTTACCTTTACACTTGTACTCTTTATTGAAGTCTTGTACATCTTATGCTTCTTCTTCCATATTTAATTTATTTAAATTTTTTTAAAAGTTTTGGTTTCTTTTGTTTACGAGTAAACTCGGTTGAATATTAAACATTTTGATATTTAAAACATTTCTTTGTATTCACCCAATAAGATTTCAGTTCATTTTTTGGCTATTGAAAGTAACATAAAACATGATTTAAAACTAATCTTTCTTCAGATTCAGACGATTCTGGAGATAAAAATTACTGGCAAATGAATGGAAGATGGCAAAAAAATAATGAAGATATTAGAGCAACAACAATTTCATATGCATCTTTTAATACCCCCCCCCAAAAAAAAAATAAATAAAACAAGATGGAAAGGAAAAGCAACTAAGGGAAGAGGTAATTAAGCAGTTTAGAAGAGAGAACTACTGTGAATAAATTACCAAAACTCAAAACTAGCGGAACAAAAGAAACAGCTAGTAAATATTAGGATGAAAAATGTGCATGGGATAAGGGTTAGATTTTAGAGTCATATGGATTGAAGGAGAAACTTATTTCCCAAATAATTCCGTTTGCTGTGATGACAATTCTATCTACAACAATGGTAATAATATAACATGTACTACAAAACAGTAATACTTATATGTAAATAAATGAATATTGATCTAAACGGACGAATAATAATTATGGGTATTTTGCATTTTTGGTTGCTGATGTATGTCACAGCCTCTATCCCCAAAATATTTGCTCATATTGGTAAAAACAAAAACCCCACATGTTATGCGCGACCTGTGGATTATAATTAATGAAAGTAAAAGTGACGAAACAAGCGGACAAAGTCATAGTGGATAGAATATGTTGCCATAGATAAGTAGCCAACAAAAGGTCCATTAGGGGAGGAACAATGATGGCGACCACAAGTGGAAGCTAGTGAGAAGGCTCTGTAGAATTTTGCAGTTAAAAGTGGTTATTGTTGCATTGAAATGTTGCACAATTGTTATGATATGTTTATTCAAGGTAGGCAGGGTGCATAACATTTCTGGTGGATCATATAAACTTTTGGAAAAAATGCGTGTTTCCGTTAAGAAGTCTTGAATGACTGAGAATAGATAGAAGTTTAGTAGTGCAGTTTTGAGGCATTCCCCTCCTTGTAGTGTACTCATTGCAGTGTAGTTATCTGCTTCTAACAATGTAAGTCAGTTACCTTCATTAATAATGTTCATTAGTTATATTCATTAGTACGAATTATTTGGCACGTAGATAGTAGCATTTAGTAATAACTGTCAGTGTCACAGATGAGTAGTGAGAAAAAACTAGTCCAAATAAAATTAACTACAAGTATGAGTGGAAAGAAAGACCAAGGGAAGAAACAAAAGAATAGCAGATCGCAGAGTAGTTCCCTAATGAAAGCATCTGACATTAGTTAGAGTGATGCAGGCTTGAGTGCGATTTGTTTTAGCTGGACTTGGATGAAAGAAAGCAGAGCCTCAGAGGGAGCATTTCAAAACCAGATTTTACGTCTGCTATTGCCATCTTGGTTAAAAATGACGACCTTACAGAAATTGTATCAATGATTGTGAGGGAGTTATTAGAATGATCTGAGAAGGGAGATGGTTGTAGAATTTGAAAGGGTAGTAAAATGGGGGACAGGAAAGTTGATAGGATTGATTAACTTGAATTTGAAAGGGTAGTAAAGTGGGGGACAGGAAAGTTGATAGGATTGATTAACTTGAATTTGAAAGGGTAGTAAAGTGGGGGACAGGAAAGTTGGTAGGATTGATTAACTTGAATTTGAAAGGGTAGTAAAGTGGGGGACAGGAAAGTTGATAGGATTGATTAACTTGAATTTGAAAGGGTAGTAAAGTGGGGGACAGGAAAGTTGATAGGATTGATTACCTTGAATTTGAAATGGTAGTAAAGTGGGGGACAGGAAACTTGATAGGATTGATTAACCTGAATTTGAGAACCGCCAATTGCAAGGAATATTGCAAGAGGCAAAGAAGAAGAATGACATTATAAGGAAAGACCTGAAAGACTTAGACACGAGATCGAAGCAAGCAAGTGCAGTTTCAAACCAGATCAAATAATATTCGGGGAAGCTGAATATTAATGTTTTAAGCTAAAAGAGGAGGAAAATGAAAATCAAAGAGAGAGAATTCAAAAATTGTGAAGGAAGTCACTAAGATCAATTTGGATAACAGGAACATAGTGGTGGTGCATAGGACTTCCAGTCTACAGGGATAGTCACGGCCAGTCATTGTCAAAGTCTGGAGTTTGGATCGTAAAATTCAAATTATTAGGAAGTGGAAAGATTCCATAAAATAAGGGAATTAGCCTGTGGAGGACATGACCAGGATTAACATTGAATTTTTCAATAAATTAATCAAACACCCTGAGATCGAAAGTACATAGCACTTTAATGGTTTTGTGCACGGTAGAACCAAACCAGGAAAAAGGCTAAAATTTTACATTGATGATGAGATTGATGAAAAGATTAGAATGTAAGTGTAATTCACAATGTTACGATCATATGAAACTGGCCGAACAGGTATGTGGAAGTTATATTTCGTTGCATAATATGTTTGATTAATATTGTTATTTTGTTTGTTTCATGGGGTTGATTTTTTTTCCTTTGGGGGATATAATTTTCCAATGTTTTCTTTACTGGATAATTCATTAATTAATATTTTTCTTCATCAGCTCTGTCATTTATCTATGGATCCATTATTTCCTCATTCACTATGTCATATCTTTCCTTAATCAATTCATTCACAAATTCATAAACCAAACTGCATATACATTTGTTTAACCATTTAATCATCTTTTTCAAAAGTACACATCTACAATCACATTTCCAGTGCCGTCTTATGGCTCATTACTTCTCTCTCAAACTACACCCACCAAATGTATACGCTAATTCATATTTGTTTTTTCTTCCGTTTTGCTTTTCTCTTTCGTTCATTCGTCCACTTGTAATTTGTATTCGTACTTTCTGTTCTGGATGATGCGCTAAATTTGTGACACTCCGGAAACGTCTGTTGGAAGCGGATAAGAATTATCTCAGGTGTATTCGTTTCACTTGCTGTCCATTTCCCACTGTATAAATGTTCAAGTGCCAAATCTATAGTATATTTTAGTACGTACTGTAACACAATGGATGGTTGTATGATGGATGTTTGTAGTTTGTGTTAGCGTGAGTGGTAAGCGTATGATAATTTCGAGGTGACACTTACTTTACTTACTTACTTTCGATATTCCTACACAAGAATATGTGCATGTAAAATCTCTGCTGGTTTTATGAATAATATGGTTTTATGAATAATAACATTCAAATTTTATTTATTAATGTTAGAGTCCTGCAAGGTTCAGTCTTGAAACGAAGTGACATTTTCCGATGGGCAAAACAAGAAAAATGTATTTGTTGTATAAATGCAAAAAATTCATAATACAAAGACCGATGAGAAATATTGGTCTGCTGAATCTGGATACAAATGTATACTTAGTCACTGTAATAGTAATTAGTAATGGTGCTGGGGTCTCAATATTCTTTAGAACTACTTTAGAATCTGTGATTAACAAAGAAAGATGTGACATACAAATTATATTTATTATGCAAGATATTACAAATAATGGAAATAAAGTAATCCTTGTAACTTTGTATGGGTACAACGATGATATCCCTATCTTTTTTAGAAATGGAAGAAATGTTAGTATTTAAGACCTAATCAATTATAATGTTTGGAGACTGATACTGTTGAAGAGTTAGAGTTGGATACTTATACCATTTTTCATGACAAACACCAAGAGTCTAGAGCAGCAATACAAGACCTGAAAAATGAACTGGAATTAATCTACCCCTGGAGAAATCCCAACCAGGACTTGAAGAAGTTTACCCGGAGGCAAAAATCTCGTTTGAAACGAAGTAGATTAGATTACTTTCTTGTATATATTGATATTTATATGAATACAGCTGACGCACTTATCTTGCCAGAGTATACTACGGATCATTCAGCTAGAGTGTGACTTTTCCAACGAGCCCAAGGAGAAAAGATATTGGAAGTTTAATATTCAACCACTGAGAGGTAATAGTTATATTGACTTGGTCAAAAAGTGTATAGCTAACACTGTAAATAAATATTACATAGAAGGAAATATAGCGGACTCTCTTTATGTTTCTTTTCCTGTAATGACCAAACGTTCTTTGAAACTTTGCAAATGAAATTAAGATCGAAATTATCGATTATTCCATTAGGAAAACAAAGAGTAACATGATAAATTAAAGAAAACTGAACAGGAAATATTAGAAATTCACAGCGAATTTTTATATTACATAGATGGGGAAGCTCTGGAAAATTTAGAAAAAAAAGAAAGCAGAACTATAGGAATCTAGGAAAAATACATAAAAGGTGTTATATTAAGATCCAAAGTTCGATTATATGAGTTGGGGGAAGAAAGCACGAAATATTTTTAAATCTTGAAAAGAGAAATTATGTCAATAAAACAATAAAAGAAATTATTTTAGATGATGGGACAAATACATCAAACTAAAAAGATATCTCAGAAGCTTAAAAACAGTTCTGTTTAGAATTATACAAAAGCTAAATTGTTCAGCTTAATGTTAATTCTATTCAAGAAATTCGAAATAGATTTTTTAATCACGATATTAAACTAAGTCGAGAGAAACGAGAATCATACGAGGGTCTACTTACAATTGATGAATACAGCATGTCTCTAAACCGGATGGAAGATGGGAAAGGTCTTGGCTCAGATTTACGGTAGAATTTTATAAATTCTTTTGGAAGACGACTGAAGGATTTCTATGCAGATCAATAAATTATGGATTTACTCTAGGAGAACTTTCAGATTTTCAGACTCAAGGAGTCATCACATGTCTACCAAACGAGGACAAAGACAGACAATATTTAAAACATTGGAGATCTATATCATTCCTAAATATAGACAATAAGATAGCTTCATGAGCTATTGCAGTTGGGATTTAAAAATGTTCTTCCAACAATAATCATTGATACTCAAAAAGGATTTATGAAAGGCAGATCATTGGAACAAATATCAGGTTATTATATGATCCCAGGGATTAACTAGAGAATGAAAATAGATATGGTTTTAACAGACTTCGAAAACGCCTTTGACTCAATTAAATGGAGCTTTGTGGAAAGAGCTTTGCAATTTTTATGTTCTGTTTGTAAGTGGTTTAAGCTGTTTTGGAAATATGTCATCAGTTTTAGACCTGAAAGAGGATATCATCAAAA
The DNA here is from genome assembly GCA_016617855.1 of Megalonaias nervosa. Classification (NCBI taxonomy): domain Eukaryota; kingdom Metazoa; phylum Mollusca; class Bivalvia; order Unionida; family Unionidae; genus Megalonaias; species Megalonaias nervosa. Next base: position 30,092 of record JAECUM010050666.1, on the reverse strand, counting down.
GGATCCTCTTGCGCCTTATTTGTTTAATATTGATGTTCAAATTTTAATTATACATTTAAAGCAAAATGCTGATGTACGGACACTCGTCTTTGATGTCAGTGAAAATAAATTAAGTTAGCATGTCAATGATGCTTTTATTCCTCTCGATGGATCTCAACATTCATACTTACGTTCGTCACCCACGAGTAAAAGTACTAAACTCTCGACTACGTAACCATCTAAGAATAACTTTGAATTTCATGTTATAATGTTATCAATTTGTATTGAGAGTGTTATGCATATTTAATTTAATTGTTTGTTTGTTAGTTTTAAATTTTTAAATTCCATTACATGTTATTGTAATGTAACTTTGTTTACTGGATTTGACATTTGTCCAGAAATTCAGTTCAGTTCTCTTTGACCTGACTGTTATTTTCTTTTTATTTCATTGATAAGCAACTAATATTAGAAACATTGTATCTAGTTTCTGACCTTGTCTCCAAAATCAGTGACAGTTTTGGTAAACAACATTTTTCTTTTTTTCTTTTTTTCTTTCTCATACTAAGATTCATTAAGTTAAGTCAAGGTCATACCTGGAGTACATGACAAAAACATACAAACTTCTATTTTTTTTCCAAAAGAATGAACTTTTGACCCTCATCCGGGAATCTGTTTTGCGTCTTAAATTAGTGTGTGTGTGTGTGTGTGTGTGTGTGTGTGTGTGTGTGTGATTTAGATTTTTAACGTGGCTTTAACAATGTTTCAGTCATATCGCTACGATGTCTGCAGTGTGACAGTTTATAGTGATGTCTGTGACAAGAACATCATGCTGCAGACATGTGGCATGATGTCCCACCCAGACACATTATCCTGACACTAGGTCGACTAGTCCTTATACTAACCTCTTAATGCTGAGCGCCAAGCGAGGCAGCTGTTAGTACCATTTTGTAAAGTCTTTGGTATGACTTGGCCGGTGATCGAAACCGCGGCCTCCTGCATCCGAGGCGGACGCTCTAACCACTAATGCACCGGAGCGGTTCGTCTTAAATTATTGTATAACTGTTGTCTTGATAGAGTTTTGTTCAGTCGGGCTCCAAACAATTGATACTTTAAGGTGTTATTATGTTGTGACCAGTTTGAGTTGAACTTTTATTTTATTGAATTCAAGTGATTCTTTTCCCTGGAAATACATAAGTGCTCCTACAAAATTCTTGGATAAGACATTTATTGAAATTTATACGGAATTCAAAACTGGAATAATATTTGCTGTGATTCAAGAAGAAATTGTTGACACGTCTACACTTTGAAGGTTACAAAAGACGTCATCGCCATCCATTTTGGATTTCATCGGGACTCGAACTCAGTTTCATTCAGGACTTTTTATTACTAGGACTTCTATTTTTTAATTCTTGGATTATTTTTAAATTTAATTCGTAAAACAGTAAGTTCTTTTTTTCAAATTTTTCACTTTGTATTCTAGGGAAATAAATTGTTTGTTACACTTTACAAAGCTTGTTGCTTTCACTCTTTTCTGTTACTTATTTCAAGAGTTTAGACTCGTAACAAGAGTCACTGAAAAATTTTATTTTTTCACTCCAGTTAAATATCAAGTTTATTTTTCTCAGAAAATCTAGTAGCTCTCTGCCCAAAATAAAACAAATATAATTACTGATCGCCACTGCACAGTTCTGATGCAGCGAATAATTTTCAGCAGTAGGGAATATTTAGCACTGGCAGATATTATTTTATATCAACTGTAGCAGGGAGAATGTTTTATATTAAAGAATTACCATGGTATTTAATGGCGAGAAATTCACAGACAGATGTGCATATTGTTTTGAAAGAATTTATGGAGATATCTAGTCACAGAATTATTTCGCCAGATGACTGGAGTGTAAAGAACGTTAAAAAATGATTAAATCGCTCTTCCGTTGAAATGCATCATAGAGGCTTATTAAAGAGGCCCGAGAGATGCTGAAATTAATTAACAAAGGAATTATCTTAGAACAGCTACAAATTGAGGTTGATAAACAGTTTGATAAATAAACATGATAATCATCAATTGATACTCTGCAAGAAAAAGTAAAGGAGCTAACTTTAAGTACAGATGATGATGATGATGATGATGATGATGATGACACATCAAGTGAAAATATCTTGAGTAAAAGAGATAAACATGGGTTAAAGAATTAGAGAAAATGCTCTCGATTATTATATATGGAATTACCAAGGACGTTTGTGAGCAGTTATCAATAGTATAATGAAATGAATAAATGGAGGATTTTCGAGCAAAGAAACAGAATCTATCTAGTCAAAATATAAAAAATATAGATAATTTGAGGTTATCGAACTAGATTGTACAAGTGGTGAGTATTTACGCTTTGATATACTATTTTTCGATGTAAAAACAAATGTCAATGATTGCAGTCGTTGGCCAAGTACTAAATTAAAGAACATTATATGTAAACATAAAAAAAAATATCGCGATGGTGTTTCATCGATGGTGCCTTGTGAACAAGTCGTGTTAGGCTGGGATTCTCCGTTTCTTGCAAATTATTTTAAATGGTAAAAAGTACTTTGCTGCAAATGGACGTAAAATCAAATACTAATCACGACAAGTAGTTTTAAAGCCCTTTATGAGTTTATAATGCACTTTTGATATATATATATATATATAGAGTATATATATATATATATATATATATATATATATATATATATATATATATATATATATATATATATATATAAAGTTCAAATGCATTAGGAAGTAATAAGTGTAGAGGTGTAAGCATGGAAAAATATGAACTATGTGGCAGAACTTATCATTATGAATACTGTACATTAAAGTTACTAATGGTACGTGTTTGTATAGATGCTCGACCTTGTCTTAAATGTAGCATCGGAGTCAAATCAAGTAATCAGCTTTGCCTACCATGTGGCTCTGTTGGCGAGTATGATCGTACACGTCATAAAACAATAGAACTATTGTTGCTAAAATGCCTGAATATGTTAACACCGTTGAAAAAATCAAACTTTGATAATTTCGATGGAATAATAAGCCAGAATTGAGGCGATTACAGTTTCTGATCCCGGTAGAGAAAAAAACTATATTCATGGAACTTTGAATCAGAGATTGATTTATAAAGGAAATTCGTTCTCTAATTGAAAGCTCCACGAATATATAAATGCCAACCGTGCATCAGCTAAAACAAATCGCGCAACAACATGGAATGCAACTATCTTGCTGTATGCAAAAAGCCAACATACTTGACGTATTGAGATTCCCCGATGAATCGCCGTCTATTGTGCATCAATTTCCCACTGATGAACTACAAATGCAACAGTACAACAACTGAAACAATATGCAAGTAGTGTAATATACGAATAACAAGAGGTGCAAGAAAAGCCGACATACTTGCCTTGTTAGGTGTATTTGAGGATGTACAAAATGTCGTCGTCGTAATGCTTCTGCTAATGCTACTGAGGCCGCTGAGTGTGTTCATGATAATGCAGAGCAATTACAAGTACCTGCATTTAAGTATCACAAGTGCGGTGATGAATTATAAAATCAAGTCGCAATTATCCCACACACATACAAACCAGGTAAAGACAACTGTTATAAAATATGATCGCTAGAATGATAATGATGTTACAGCAGATTTGTACCTCATGAGTTGTTAATGTGTATTTATGCTTCGGTATCTCAGCAGTTCTCAATGCGCATTTAATGATGCCGCTTAATTCGTGACAAAGATGGATTTAAAATCGCAACACCGTGGACTGATAACGGTACAATTCTAAACCGTATAGATATCAACGCTGTCAATGATGAAATCGACAACGGAATTGAAAAGATTCACGATGCGTTAGAAAAATGCACCAGTGCAATATCAGGTTGGACGCTTGCCAGATGTTCGTCAGTTGAAGTGCATAATTCACCAAACGAACGATTTAGTGGATCGAGATGTATACCAACAGCAGATTATGTTCCGCCACGTTCAGTGATACGTGTACTAAAAACCCCAAAACAATCATGATAGCTTGAATGGGCGATTTTAGCATCCTTACATCCTGTTATTGACAATCAAAACTAGTCTCGAAAATACCGGCAACACGTGAGTGAACTAAGTTTCGATGATATAGAATATGCGATGCAGGCTGCTAAGGTCAGACTCAAAAAGTTTGAAAGACTTAAACCGGGTATCCCCTTAATGTGTTCACGTGGGATAAAGACTGTATCCGATTGCACTATCCCCACATATACAACCGGGTATCCCCTTAATGTGTTCACGTGGGATAAAGACTGTATCCGATTGCACTATCCCCACATATACAACCGGGTATCCCCTTAATGTGTTCACGTGGGATAAAGACTGTATCCGATTGCACTATCCCCACATATACAACCGGGTATCCCCTTAATGTGTTCACGTGGGATAAAGACTGTATCCGATTGCACTATCCCCACATATACAACCGGGTATCCCCTTAATGTGTTCACGTGGGATAAAGACTGTATCCGATTGCACTATCCCCACATATACAACCGGGTATCCCCTTAATGTGTTCACGTGGGATAAAGACTGTATCCGATTGCACTATCCCCACATATACAACCGGGTATCCCCTTAATGTGTTCACGTGGGATAAAGACTGTATCCGATTGCACTATCCCCACATATACAACCGGGTATCCCCTTAATGTGTTCACGTAGGATAAAGACTGTATCCGATTGCACTATCCCCACATATACAAAGCGAGCGGAGCCACCCTGGTCTGTTATAGCTAAGAGATATGATGGTTTAGTGTCGCTATCTAATTACATGTGGATAAACAATCTTGCCTGGTTGCTTAGCCAACACAGCAAGCACCACGGTAGGAACTTTTCATGCAAATTTGCATGGCTGTATTTAGTACCCATAAATGTTTGACCACCATGACTTTTATTGCAGTGGAACTTGTGAACAATCACAGCTTACTATGATGTAAGTCTGGTAAAACATTTTGAAAGTAGCCTATAGTATCTATGCGGACTTTAAAAGTCTTAATGTTCCAGTGAATGATCATGCAATAAATACAAAACAAGTTCATATTAATGAGTATTATATGGCCATTCATTGCTGGATTTGTGATGGTCCTAGCGATGGAACTGAAAGTGTAAGCAAAGTTCGTAACCAGTGTTGCATTACTGGTGCGTATAGAAGAATTGCAAATAACGCATGCAATTTACAATTACGGGTTAAATCAAGTAAAAATAAAATTACTGTAGTGTTTCATACTCTGAGTGGGTATGATCTCCACCTATTAATGCAAGCCGCAGCAAAAGCAGAAAACTTCAAAATCACCGGTCGGTATTGTACCACTAAAACTGACTAGAAAGGGCATGTATCCCTACGAGAACATGAGCGATTTGGACAAGTTTGCATAAGTCTGTTGTAAACTATGGAACGTTTTATTCTCCATGTCGCGTGAAGGTATTTCTGCCAGTGACTACGTTCACGTAAAGTTCGGTCTGTATTTGATTGCAAAAACATGGGTGACTATCACGATCTGTATTTGAGGTCTCACTGGATAGTTTCGTACCTAATTTTTAAGGTAGAAGGCATGAACCTAATTATCATAAGTTTAGCATTTATAAATTCACACAGAAGCTAAATCGTAATGTGGTTTAGATTTACTTTGAGTTATGCTTGAAAATGGGTTGGCTTGTTTGGTGACTGCCTGTCACAGTAAAACTAGCACTGGAGATCAAATGCGTAACTTGGGCTGCAAATGAACAGCCGACTTGCCTTACGTATTTACGTATGTCTGCTACAGAGGGAAATATCTAAAAATCGAGATGGTTGAGGGGTAATGAAAAGTATGCTAATTTGTTACAGTACTAGTGAACTTTATCCATGCATAAGGCACATACAGATTCTTTAAGCTGCCTTGTCACAGGAAAATATTCAAATAGCTCTTTGCTGTCAAAAATGAATGTAAAAAGAGGGGTTGGTAGCAGTGTTGGTTCAGTATAAAGTCACCAGTTGTATAAGAAATTAACCTGATTGCCGGAGTCAAAATCTCACATGCATGCTTTCTACAAAAATCATTAGTTTGTTTTTATTTGTATCTTCAGCGTAAAATTATTCTCATTTTGCTGCAGTAGGTCATTGTCGGATGAAAATTCACCAGATAAACTGTCCAGTGAGACCTGAGCACTGATGTGATTCTGCTCGCTGATGTGTTTGAAGCAATTAGTGACACTGCCATGCCAGTGTATAAGCTTGATCACGCGTAGTATTTTACAACATCTGAAATGGGTTGGGATGCAGTGCTATCAAACACCAAAAATCAAGCTGAAATTGCCTCCTGATATCAGTATGCATCTGGTTATAGAGAGCCCACTTCATGGCTGAATATCAATGGCAAGTCATCGCTATGCTGTTGAAAAGAACCCAAACATAATCAGGCATATTCCATTTTGTATAAACGCTTCCAATACGAATCATTACCCACATTGTCATTATGAACGGGTAATAAATGCAAACGTTACCTGCTGAGCGGTTTTCGTGGAATGATCCAGCAAACACTGACATACAAAACACGTACGCTATTACAACAGCAATAGCGACCATTGATACCTCTTTGACGTTGATTCAGAATACCCTGAATAAACTCACCGCGCTTATAACGATTATCCATTAGCACCTGAAGCGTTGTTAGTGCCTAGTAAGTGGTCGACACCTTATCTGCGCTCAACTGTCAATGATTGATGTCCGTGATAGTGAACACGATAAGATTGGAAGTGTACTGCTGATCCGACATTTGAATCCCGAAATATCTTTGACGGTGGACTTGCTACCTTTCATAGTAAAAATCAAGACTCAAGTTGACAAAATCTATCTATTTTGGTTCCTCAGTAATTGACTTGTCGAAGCCGGTCATGTATATATTTTATAACGACAAGATCAAACCCTTTTATCAAGATCGTTTTCAAGATGTTTTATACCAACACCGACTAGCTGTTGCTGCATATAACTAGCGATGATGTTTATTCAGATTTCGCATCGTGTGAATTTTACTACAGTAATTATCTGAAAGAAACCCTTTCTTTAGTAACGCAAATAAAAACGTTGCTGGAAAATTCAAAATCGACTGCTCGAGCAAACCAGTAGACTACGACCTAAAACGTACTTGATTGTGGTGGGAACGAAATACACGATAAAGGCGAAAAGTGTTTGGTCACCACGGGTTTGTTAATCGCTTTGCGATTTCAAAATTTATGTACGTGGTAAATCTGTTTTCGCTGAAACAGCTTGAAACTCCTCTCACACAAATGTTCGGCTTCGTAGTTTAGGGCCAAAATGATAACATGTTAGTTGTCTTGAAAAATCAGTTCTGTCTGAAATTGTAAATAAATAAATGGACCATACAGGGTCAGTTGCTCGACGTTGCCCGCCCTTCTAATTCATATGGTGCATATTAAAACTGATTAAAATTTTTTCGAAGTGGTTATAACGGTAGTGGTTGTGAAATCGTTTTCTGGGTAACAGGTCATCAGCTGGTTTTAACTCTAATGTATTCGTGTAATCGCTTCGCAATCTGAGTGACATCACTCCGAGATCCCATTAACAATTCTTTTGCGTATTGATATCCGAATAACCGGTCGGTAAGTGTATCATTAAATCGTTGCACAATGTCATGGTCACGATGTATATTAGCACGCACATGGTGTTTTTTGACAATGCAGCAACAATTCCGACAAATTATTTATCAGGATCGACTTGTAATAATCGTAATTGTATCCAGGTATATGTTTTCAACAGTATATTTAATGCGCGGTTTGGTAATTTTGTTAATGCAGCAGCGAAATCACCGTCAACGAAATTTATAAAGCAGGAACTTTCAGTTCCACCGATAGATCGGGAATGTCTAATGAACGTAAACTTCTTTGCTTCAGACTATTACGTGTTTCAGCTGAAGCTGGATCTGCAGTACAAGTTTGCGACATAGCAGAAAATATGAAGACATAATTGTATGATATACAACATTTGTATTATAAACAACTATTGCAGTATTCAATGCCATCAACGTGATTGATTTATCTTCACACGTAACATCCATACCACCCAAGCATACATCCGATGAAATCAGTTCCGTATTCCTAAACTCGGATCATGCATTAATCATTGGTCCAGCTGGCTCAGGAACAACTTCACTGTCATTAAATATGATTTTGAAATGGGATCGGTTAAATATGATTGCGCCGTCAGCTGATGATCAAACTTGTTGTGAAGTTCTCAAGGATTTAAAATAGCATTGAGTGGCGACGAGACTACAATTGATTCCTATTCCACAATTGATGAAGCTTTTACCGTTGATGATTTCAATGCAAGTGAAAATAATCTTGTCGTGTACGACGATGTGATGCTTGAAAATCAAATTAGTCCCGCGAGAATATTTTCACAATATCAACACAAAAACACCAGTATGATTCATTTGATTCAACGATACGCACTGAAGTACTCCGTGACAATTGTAACATGCTGATGATATTTTGTGGTATTGACGCTCGTGGCCTTGCAAATATTCATTGGACTTGGTGTGCCGCCCAATACTCTTGTGATGAATGTATTGATATATTTACTGAGGTCACTAAGGGCCTGTATAGTTTTCTCACTATTGATTTGACAAGTGGACCAAAATAAAAATATCGTGTTGGTCTAGACGCGAAAACGTTTTACACAATAATTTAACAGTCATAACAATCGCATAAAATGTAAAAAGTGAAAGCTCAGCTTTCTGCTTGTGATGTTATAGAATAGTATGAAAAACGACACCTTTAATTTGTTCGTGATCATAAGGAACTGATTCGAATGATCACCAGGAAATGATTCGTAATGTAATAGCATGCCGTAAAAGTCCCAAAGATATGCTAGGGTCAAGACAAACTGTAAAGATCTGACAGCTGGCTTTGAACAAACAAATAAACTAACAAAGAAAGTGTAGAACGTGCGGAGGATATTAAAAAGGCAACAATATCAACAGTGGAACAGGTGTGCGAGGTAACAGGAACAGAAGAACAAGGCCCACATTCTTGACATAGCTAAACCCACCAAGGCTGTTACGAAATCAGCACGAGTAACAGAAGAGGCTATTGGACGATTACCAACACGATCAACAGCAGACACTGTTGGACGATTACCAACAGCAATTGCTGAAGCCAAAGAAGATATCGCAGAAGTTGGAGAAGCCGTTGGTGTGATCGCAAAAGGCACCCGTGTAGCGATAGAGAACGAATAATGAAGAATAAGGTTAGCAAGGAACCTGAAAAGGTTACTATACAAAAGCCAATACATATATTGAGAGATCAACATGGCCGACATTCTGGCTAATATTCAACATTTAGAAAAGTGTGTAAATAATACAAATGTGAATTGATTAGTTATTACAAGAGGAATATACAATGAGATAATCAGTAAACATTTTACTAAAACGAGTTTGACAAATTGGAGGAGAAATATACTAACAAGACAAATGAAGTCTTTGTAAAAGCTAGAACTGTACATATTTTGAAATAATTGTCTGTCATTGTCATTTATAGAGTGTCGTCACAAGTTCTGATTTTTCCTTTCATCGATAATTTAGACTGTTAACAAAATGAACTGAAATCTGATTACATGGACTCAAATGGAAATAGATACCTCGCAGGATTTTCTGCATTCAAAGTGTGATTACCTTCTAGCTTTTAGTCCTTGTTTACTAACTATCAAGAATATTAAATTCAAAAGGTCAACAGAAAGTATGGATGACATAGAAGATTCATAGGCTTCGCCAAACCAAACATTATAAAGATAAAGTGTGGTCAGTAACTAAGTACTAGTTAATTTGTTATTTATGCATTTTTACCTTGGATCATACTTGTTGCACGTGTTATTATCATAGTAGTATCCGCTTAGCATGCAATAAATTCTTACACAGATAAAAGACTAGGCAACAAGTCTTCGAATTTCCCCAAAGAATTAAGTTAGCTATCTTAAACTATTCTACATTTTATATGCCTCTTTCCTCGAAGGCATTAATCATTATTTGTTCTATTTACTCTGGCTGTTATATACCTTGTATTTCGACAATCAAAACTTATAATTGGCTGGTCATGAATAAGACATTCGATCAATATGAACGTTCTCACAACTAACCCCTTCAGGCCTTGTAAACTTTAGCCACATTATGTAGACGGTATACCAAATATTTTTAGAGTCGTATTTGATCGTCGGTATTGTTTCAGTGCCTGTAAATTGTGTCTTAATCTGAAAATTTCATCACTGCGGTCCCTTTATTTCATGTACTTCGTCTTGTTACAAAAGACTACATAAGAGCACGCGGGATTTAAACTATAGCCACAGTCGTAAAATCAAATTAGATAAATCCTATCATTATGTTGGCTGATGAATAGCACAGCCTGTACCTTCATTCTGTTGGCTAATTAATAGCATAGCTATACCTTCATTTTGTTGGCTAATGAATAGCATAGCTTGTACCTTCATTCTGTTGGCTAATGAATATCATAGCATGTACCTTCATTCGATTGGCTGATGAATAGCATAGTCTGTGCCTTCATTCAATTGGCTAATGAATATACTAGTCTGTACCTTCATTATGTTGGCCAATGAATAGCATAGCCTATACCTTCATTCTGTTGGCTGATGAATAGCATAGTATGTACCTTCATTCGATTGGCTAACGAATAGAATAGCATGTACCGTCATTATATTGGCCAATGAATAGCATAACCTGTACCTCCAATCTGTTGGCTAATGAATATCATAGCTTAACTTGTATTTTCATTCAACTGGCCAATGAATAGCATAACCTGTACCTTCATTCAATTGGCAGATGAATAGCATAGTCTGTGCTATCATTCTGTTGGCTGATGAATAGCATAGCCTCTTCCTTCATTATATTGGCTAATGAATAGCACAGCCTGTACCTTCATTCTGTTGGCTCAGAAATAGCATAACATGTACCATCATTCTGTTGGCTGATGAATAGCATAGCTTAGCTTGTACCTTCATTCACATGACTGATGAACAGCATAGCCGGTACCTTCATTCTTTTGGTTAATTCATTGCGTAGCCTGTACCTTCAGACAAATGTCGACAGAAACAAAAGACATTATCAATACGGCTTACTATTCAAAATTAAACTTTTCTCTAAGAGCATAAAGCTGTTGAAAAGGCTACTGCGCTGTGTCCACAGACGGGCATGGATATTTAAGGCGTTTTAATCTATTCATTCCGATTTCTTTTAGTCAGTTTGCAACCCTCCACTTAATTGAAAATGACCTTTACTGTACTTTATAAACAAAAGCATCTCTGATGGTTTATGAGCACTTCTGGCCCATTGGATAAATATTACTAAAGTGGACAGCAACGAATCAAATAATAAAAATATTAGCATCATGTCAGAGATAACGCGTGACGAAGGTACAACAGCACAACTATATCAGCATTGTTTCGCCTTGTGGAAAATATCTGGTAGAATAAACCATAATGAAAGAAGTTTGTTATTTCTTCTCATTGCACAGTTCTTTGTGGATTTTATTGGACCTTTGGGCTATGATAAGTTAATACAGATATGTAATAAGCCTTCACTCTTTTTCCATACGTCTAATGTATTGGAATCGCCCGAAAAAATAAGAATTACTCTTGTCACTTTCTTATTTATGTAAATTCCCCATAATATTGGTCACAAATAAAGCATTTTAAAATCCCTTGTTAAGAGAAATTGTTTTCTCTCTTCTTTGCCTACACTACTTGTTATCTTAAACTGGGGAGCTTTGCACCTATAAAAAGTGGGCTTTGTATGTTTTTGCACATTGTTTGGAAAATTCTTGAAAATCGTAATATATAGTGAATTTTTAAATAATAGATTAATTTTCTCTCTCAGCTGCAGATATTTCATTTGTTTATTTGTGTGCTTTTCCCTGCCTGAATATTTGGGCAGTTTTTAAACAAATTGTTGAAATGTATGATATTTAGAAATAAATGAGCCTTGATCTGGTAGCATTAATCATGATATGGAGTTGTTATCATATATTAAAATTCTCGAATGTGGAATAGCACGGCACAATATAATTCGCTGATTCAAATAAATACGAAATATTCTATCGATGTTCAAAAAATGATATTTAAAATTGGAATTGGAATATCAATGTGAGATTTAAAACTTGAACATCAGTTAGAGTGGTATGGTTTTCATTAATTCAGAGAGGAAATGATTGATGTTGTTTGACAATCGTACATATTTCTTGAGCTACGTATCCTCATCTATAACAGTGACAAATACGTTTTACCTTTCGTTATGTCCCCGCTTCTAGTCTATCCAAAATGAACTCAGCCCTCTGGTTACAATCAAAAGTAGCAAGCAAGTTATCCAAGGAAAGACACACAGAGGACACAGAGAAAAAAGAATCAAAAGACATCGTGGAGGAAAGCCTGGCCAAATGAGACAGAGGAATAACAACAAAAGAGGCACTTAGCCTCCTGCCAAAACAATGTTAGCACTGCATCGAGAATCAATATGACCGCCTTTTGCTTAATGAAATAAAGTCTTTAAAGGACTTATTCAACATGAACATTCCGCAGACTTTGACTGAAATTTTAGAGAAGCATCCTGCCACGGAGAACCTTCAATTTAGTTACAAATGATGCTGGTTCAATATGTAATATGGCTACCTTTTCCAAAAGTAGAGAAACTTCCAACTGACTTGTTCCAGAAAAAGCAAACCTAAACCTAATTAAACTAGGCCAAACCGAAGAGAAATCATCCTGTTATAGGGGGGTTTTGAGTTTTATATAAATGTGGCTGATTCGCAAATGGAAACGCTAAAATTAGTTTTATTATATTTGGCAGAAAGCGTCCTGAGGTAAAGACATTTCAAATTTGTGCAAAGGATGCGTATGCGCTATCAAATATGGTCGCTCTAATTAACAAAATGAAACCCTAAAACTAACTTTTCTAGAACCCGCTTAGCAGAATTTGATTAGATTTGATGAAGCATTCTGGCATACAGTCCTTGCAAGTTTATACAAACGATGCAGATTCGCCGTGAAAAAGACCTCTCGACCGAGTTCAGGATTAGGTGATTAGGAGACCAGGATCTCGGCTCCTAGCACTCGCGAGTGCCGTGATATCTTTTGAGACTCACAACTTTAATCAAATTATTCCTCATCTTTGATAATGCCATCTTGTGAACCTTTTTAAAAAAATATTTCATTTTTCTAAAACTGTGTTTTAATAAACTATTAATTTTGAGCCAGCAATCTATGTTAAGCAGTGGCGGATCCAGTAAGATCGTTCGGTGGTGGTGGTATGCTGGTTGGGATGGATGCATAAGCAAGTTGGGAGGGATCTATGGGATGGAAACTCCTGCGGTGGCCCGGAGGCGAAGCCACTGCAAGCTCATGCATTTTAAACGTTTGCAGAGCATACATTAACCATATTACTGACAAAAAAAGTTATTGTTTGAAACATTCCGATTGTTATTCCCTAGGTAAAACAGGTAGGTAGATGCATAAGTTATATTAAGAAGTTGGTAGCTGCAGCAAAATATATTCTTGAATATAGAGACCAGTTTTCGTTTTGTATTTGTTGCCAGTTTAAATTTGTCTTCAGTCATTAATTGCAAAGTAACTCTTGAATAAATGATACAGTATATACTATATGTATGTTTATATAAACTGGTTTATTTAGGCTGTACTAATTAACAGGCACCTTCCAAGAATAGTGTATGTTGTGGTCACTATTCGTGCTAGAATTTGTAGAAATCGAAACCACTATAAAGAAATAATCAAGTTTTGCATGCACTTACAGGTGTGAGATATTTGCAACTTAGCCATTGTGTTAGGAATTGAATGAAAATTGTCGCGAATTAAGCATTAAGCATATTAAACATTTCTTTTTATCGTTACATTCGCTAATACCACTTTCTCTCTAATGATGAAAGGTAAGCATCAAGACAAATAAGTTTAGACGTATTCCAGATAAACCACAGCGAATGCCAAGAACCTGCTTCTTTGTACTGTAAATCCTAAAGCCTTGATTATACCCTGCAGAACCGAACAGATGTGCTTGTCTGTTTGTCTAACATTGTACAAATCTGTGACAAAAAAGGATTTTAAAAAAATTCTTTGCGAAATTCCAAATATCTATTTAGCACTCGAGGTAATGAAAGTGTAATTTCTATTTCAATAAAAAGGACACTGTTGTTTATATTTAAAATTTAGGGTAATATTTAGGGCATCATTCTTGGCAGTTATTTATTGCTTTATCATATGCCTTTCTCGGCCTTAATTTCAAATATGTTGTAAAAGCCTAGCTGTTTGACAGTTTTATTTTATCTTACTTATACACTGTCGATATGTATCATGTTCCATGTGCACCAAGCACTTAAGTTCTATCAGTAGGGACATATAGTTGCCTCTCAGTCTGCTCTCTTCCGCCCACTCAGTTTAGAAAAACGAATTGTAACATAGTACTCAAATAATAATAATAATAATAATAATAATAATAATAATAATAATAATAATAAAAATAATAATAATAAGTGAATTAAGATCCAAGAGACCGCTAACCGAGGCAGTTAAAGGTGGATAAATATAAATACATGGGACGTCTAGAAGTATATATCATGTATGACGCAACCAGTTATAGAACTTATGAAAAGCAGATTCCAAAGGCCGTGACTTCCACTAGCTTTTCCCGAGAAAATATCAGTGGAGTATATTTTGTTGCGAAAATTGTAGTAATTTATATCGTTTGTGACATAATATTTCACTTGAAAATCTAGCTATATAAAAATAAACAGAACGGAAAACAGAGAATCTGCTTCCACTTAAAACTGACAAGATTTGATTCACTCAAGAAGTTCTTATATTGCTTTCAGAAGGAAAGCAAATCAAAGTAAGTATGGAAAGAAATATATAAATATTGTACCAGAGATGGAACTATCATTGGATCGAATACGTTAAATAACTTGCAAGCTGATTGATTCATATATATATATATATATATATATATATATATATATATATATATATATATATATATATATATATATATATATATGCATTTTTGTGGAGTGGGTGGATATCTCAGGTACCGGTACACGGTTCGGTAGTGTGACTGAGATTTTGGCGACACGCTGAAGACCTTGAAATGTCCAGTGGCACAAGCGGTGTTAGTCATAGGAAACTGTATGACCTATTAAATAATACACATAGAACTCCGCTGAGCTATTTGTGATCTCTAGTCGTCTTCTCTGATCCCAATTATTTTTAGACAGTTTCAAAGAAAGAAAATCCATATTTCACGACACGTGACAATCTCGTTTAAATGTCTGACAATTTTAATTCACTGTCGTTTTCCTATCTTCATGTGTCCAGTTTGTTGTGTTTTGAGTCGCAGACCTACTGTATTACACTATGTTGTCTATCGGCATTATATTTATTTACATGGTCATAGAAACGAGACAGTTATAACTGAATATTCAAAATTTTTTAAATTTCCATTCGTGCAGTGCAAGGTTGAGTGTCCAGATATTTTTATTCAGAGCGTCAAAAGCAATAGAAACATGTAGCGACTAGACAGTGTCGAACAAACTGTCAGAAGATGATATTTTGAAGTGAAGGCCTGGCGCCTACGATTCTCTGTACAGAGTAAGATATGCTTTGTTGTATATTAGAGACCTACGGATATGTTGCAGAAGGTAAATTTCTTGAAGTGCTATTCCTATACTAACACGGTTTCCAGGGCGATGTCAAAAGGAAACTGTATGATGACTTGAGTGACATTGTATTGGATTTTCAGTTCACTTGGGATCCATTACTGAAGTAATCAGCTTCGTTTAAGCAATCACAATTTCCATAAAAATACAATACAAAAAAAACAAGCAAACGCCCAACCAACCCATCCACCCAAAACAAATTAAAACAACCATGATACAGTGGCGTTACTAAAGTGTGGACTAGACTAGATAACCGTTTGACATCAGGAGAACAGAAAAAGAACGATTCCACTGGACTGGTTGTCATAGTCATTAAATTACCCATTTTCTTCACGTGAAAGTTGCAATGGCAAATAACAAAACAACATTTGGAGTACAGTCGTTATAGACGTCATGTATCTATTTGTTAAAGGCAATTTCCTTTGTGTGCCATTGTTGATTAAAATTTTACTGATGTCAGCGCAAAACTGGCTTTCAAAATCTTGTACGCACGAGACACTGTTCCTTTTTCTAATCATTCTCCATTTTATTCTCCGTTTATGCGAATCCACATCCTTATATTTTGTGATGAGATAGAACTTTGGTATTATTTATATCTGGTTTGATGTAATCTTGTTCTCAAAAAATTTTAATTTTCTTTTGGGACGGTTCAGCTTTTTATTCTTGCCCAATATTTCGACAGGCGTGATTAATGTACACTTATCGTCAGTGATTTTCCGGACATAGTATTTGCAATCTTGCTGCAAGATTGTCAAAAAATAGTTTTAATAATATAAGACACCAAAGCGAATTACTTCTTAATTAAAGACGATAAGATGCTCTGGAGAATTTTTTTCGTTGAATGCAATAACTGTTTGAATTAGTGTTAAGCAATTTTATTAAAAGGTTATGGAGATAGACTAGTTTTAATAAAAAAAATAATATTAACGTAACAAGGGTATACCATCTTAGAAATTATTGTCTCTCTTCTGGTGTCATTTGACGGTACATGTCATTAAAAATACAGTATGGAATAGGAACAGTATGCCTTAAAAACGTTGAGAAGTGTGAACCCATTGCAAGTTATTTCTTTAGAGATCGGCATAATTTCATACTCTGTAGAAATAAAGATATTATTTTTATTATTGTTTCTGGCTTAGCTAGATATTCAACCCAAATTTTCATCTAAACATATTGATATTTGTCATTAGGCACTGGAACTCTGTTTCAAATTTAGTTGCAGTAGGTCACAGTTAAATATTTATGTGAAGATTTATTAGGCAACAGTTAAAACACTGAAAAAGGTTACGATAGAACCAACCTTTTTTTCGGAAGAATGGACTTTGAGAAAAACTATACAGATGGTATACAAACATATTTAATGTTTGGAGTCAGCCTCATGAGTATGTAACTTTGTTCTGTTTGATTTGAAGTCGATAAAAACTTTGGAACTGTAATGCTCGAACAAACCGTGAGGTAACAGGTTAGACATGGCATTGTGAAAAAGATAATTGCAAAAGTTGAAAGAACAGCTTCCATAATTGTTTTTTTAATGAAGCAAACAACATAGCGAACATTCAAAGGTGATGTTAAACCTTGCATGTAAGGCATTCTCTGATGTAATTCACACTTGAGCGTGAACTACATTTTCTTTATAGGTAGAACAAATACATAATTTGACAAACTTGAGAAAGTATAACTAAAATATGTCTTCATATATGTACTCTAAAATGAAGGTAAAAGGAAAATCGATTCTGATCTGTTTTTATCATACTAACATAATAAATGAAATTAACTCAATAAAAACCAAATTCAAAATATTAAATATGTTATGCATATCTATACTTTGGTAACTCCGTGTACTTGATTTGTATCTAATTTTTCTAATTTTTATTCATGGTTGTAAATTGTACAGAATATCTTTAGTTAAATCTTGCCTACGCGACCTGGGTCCGTTAGGAAGGTACAATTACATAGGATCTAAAAATAGATGCTTACGTATGTGTTGACACTAACTAATAATAATCTTAATAATAAGACCTAATGACGACTTTGGCTTATATTCTCATTGGCTGATGGGGATGGACATCTCTAGAAGAATTAAGTAATTTTTCCTTTGGCAGGACATAGTCACATGAAGAGGCAAATTCGAGATAAATTGAGTAACAAGATCTGTCGTATGGGTATGTCGTGAGACAGTCACATGAAGAGGCAAATTCGAGATAAATTGAGTAACAAGATCTGTCGTATGGGTATGTCGTGAGCTAGAGTCGCAGTAGAAGGTGCATATAAAGAGTAAACTTAGCAATCAGATTATTTCCTATTTTGGAGTCATCCTCATTTCTTGTGCTCCTGTTTTAAGTCTACAGACGTGTTTTAAGTGTTACTTAGATATTATTCGAGAGAAAAAACATTTATTTCGACTGTTCAGTGGAAATAGAAAGTGTTCATTATTTGGACTATAATATTTTTCCTGGAACTATTGTGAATTATTCAAAGGAGTTCTTTACGACACCATTTTGACGTCAAGATTCTTGGGAGACAAGTACATTTCCGGTTTTTTAATTTATACGGAGCTTTTCATTCATTTGGACTTTCATAGTGTTACGAGTCTATTCTCTTACAAAAAGTAACAGAAAAGAGTGAAGACAAGCTTTGTAAAATTAAGCAAATAATTTATTTCCCTAGAATACGAAGTGAAAAATGAGAAAAAAAAAGAACTTACGGTTTTACTAATCAAATCGAAAAAATAATCCATGAATTAAAAATAGACGTCCTAGTAATAAAAATCCTCCATGAAACTGCGTTCGAATTCCGATCAAATTCAAAATGGAAGGCGATGACGTTTGTTGTAACCGTCAGAGTGTAGACATGTCAATAGTTTCTTGTTGAATCACAGCAAATATTATTCCAGTTTTGAACTCCGGATAAATTCCAGTGAATGTCTCTGTCCAAGAATTTTGTAGGAGCACTTAGGTATTTCCAGGGAAAAGAAACACTTGAAATTCAATAAAATAAAATTTCAACTCAAACTGGTCACATCATAATGTAACTTGACATCTCAAGTGCTTTCAGCCCGACTGCCTTATCTCTAATGTTACGTGTCTAGGCTCGTACAACGTAACAAAGAAAAGAGTGAAGGCAACAAGCTTTGTAAATTATAACAGAATAATTTATTTCCCTAGAAAAAACAAGGTAAAAATATGAAAAAGGATTTACGGTTTGTGAATCTAATCCAAAAATTAATCCTAGAATTTAAAAATATAAGTCCTATCATTAAAAAGTTCTAATTGAATCAAAGTTCGAATCCCGATGAAGTTCCAAGATGGAAGGCGATGACGTCTTCTATAACCTGTTCTGTGTTGTCGTGTCAACAGTTCCTTGTTGAATCACTAAAAATACTATTACGGCTTTAGAATTCCGAATGATTTTCAGTAAATGTCTTTGTCCAAGAATTATGATGAACACTAGACAAAGTCTCCAGGGAAAATAAATTATTTTAAATAAAAACTCAATTCAAACTGGCATCAACAAAATAATACCTTTGAGCCCGAAGGTATGAATTACGACTGAGTAGAAAAAAATGTGAAACATTACTTTTAACCCGCAAGTTTAAATCACATGATGGGGTCACGCGGTAGCTTAGTTCAAACGGCGTAGTAACACCACAGGTCGGCTGTCACGTACGCCATGGACGAATTTGATTCTACTGAACGAATCTATAAGATTGAATAAAAATAAAAAAATAAAAGATTGTTTGCATAGAACTGAAACGCAAGCCAAGTATGACCTTGATTATGACCAATGATTTTCACCCAAGGAAAGAAATAAAAAAAAAGTTGTTTACCAATTCTGAATCAAGGTCCGGAACTAGGTCAGCTAAAAATACAATGTAGCAATACTGGTTTTTTACCAGGTCAAAACAGAACTGAACTGAATTTTACAGAAAAATGTCAAATCCAGTGAATAAAGTTATCATTACAATAACATGTAATGAAACAAAAATAAAATAAAAAATTTAAAACTAACACACAAGTAATTAAATTACATATACGTAACACTATCAAGACAACAGTTATACACTAATTTAAGATGCAAAACAGATTCCCGGATGAGGGTCAACCTTCTAGAAAATTAGAAGTGTGTAACAATACACACATGTTTCATATCACGTACTCCAGGTATGACCTTGACTTAACTGAATGATTCTTACTCTGAGAAAGAAAAAAACGTTGTTTACCAAAACTGTCACTGGTTCTGAATCAAGGTCAGAAGCTAGATTCAGTGTTTCTACTATTAGGTGTTTATCAATAAAAAAAATCAGTCAGGTCAAACAGAACTAAATTCAATTCCGGACAATATAAAATCCAGCAAAAACAAAGTTACATTGCAATAGCATGTAATGGAATTTTAAAAAATTTAACACTAACAAACAATTAAATTAAATATACATAACACTTACCCACATAAAAGAAAAAGAAAGATTTATATAATAAAGCGTTCTTTTTACCATAGGTCAATTATGCATGAGGTTTATATAAAACAAAAATAACATAAGAAGAAATGTTATGAATGATACAAAGTATACATGAAATAATATATATCTATACATGGGAAAGTGCATCTGCTATTAAATTGTCTTCTCCCTTGATGTGCCTGATGTAGATATTATATTCCTGTAACAACAAACTCCACCTTAATTATCTTTAATATTTGTTTTTCATCTTGCCGATGAAAGTAAGTTGGCTGTGATCACTAAACACAATAATCGGAGAAGGAGCTGAACTAATGTAAACTTCAAAATGTTGTAATGCCAGGATCAAAGCAAAACATTCCTACTCAATTGTTTTATAATTTATTTGGTGCTTATTTAATTTCTTAGAAAAATAGCACAATGGATGATCAACACCATTTTTATCTTCTTGAATCAATACTTCTCCAACCCCAAAATCACTTGTATCAACAGATAGTTTAAAGGATTGACTGAAATTTGAAGCTGTAAGAACTGGTGCACTTTTAAGTATGGCCTTTAACTTATCAAAACCCTCCTGACATTTTTCAGTCCAATAAAGCTTGATTTTCTTGCTCAATAAATTTGTCAGGGGTTCAGCAAGTATAGAAAAATTGGAACAAAATTTCCGATAGTATCCAGCCATACCTAAAATTCGCATCAGTTGCTTTTTACTGACAGGCACAGGGAAATCAGAGATAGCCTTGACCTTAGCATCTATAGGTTTAATTTATCCATGTCCCACGATATGTCCTAGATATGTTACACAAGCACGGCAGAACTCACTTTTGGATAAATTGATTGTCAAACTTGCATCAGTGAGTCTGTCAAAGACTTTCCCAACTAGATGATCTTTCCAGGTGTCGTTGTAGATGATGACATCATCGATGTAAGCATCACAATTATCTAGACCAGAGGTAATCATATTCATCAAACGTTGAAAAGTACTTGGCGAACCCTTCATCCCAAACGGCATCACTTTATATTGATAAAGTCCATCTGGAGTCACTAATGCCGAAATTTCCTTTCCCTTTCCGCTAGTGGAGTTTGCCAAAATCCTTTCAGAAGGTCAAATTTAGTGACATACTTGTCATTTCCAACTTTTTCAATACAGTCATCGATTCTTGGGAATGGAAGTGAATCTGTTTTTGTCACACTGTTCACCTTCCTATAATCAGTGCACATACGGAAAGATTTATCTGGTTTCGGAACAAGTATACATGGTAAATTCCAGTCACTTTTGTTGGGCTCTATGAAATCTTTCTCCTGCAACTACTGGATTTCTTTTTTCAAGTATTCCTGTTTGAGAGGGTTCATCCTGTATGTGTGTTGTTTAACGGGTTTAGAATTCACGATTACAACGTCACGAAAAGTTGTATTTGTCCTCGTAGGAGCATCTGGAAATAAGTGCTCACATTCAAATAATAACTGTTTAAGTTCATTCCTTTCTTGTTGTTGCAAATGTGAAAGTTTCTGGTCCAGATTATTCATAATTTTCAAATTCCGAAGATTTGTCACTCCAAAATCAGTAGAGTCCGATTGAATTCCTTCACTTAAATCCTCAGTGAGTGTTACAGGTACAACTAAATTAATTGCATGATTAACCTGGCTATCTCTCTCAATATACTCTTTTATCATCTTAGTATGGCAAAGTTGTTTTCGTTGTCGCCTCCCAGGAGTGTTTATGATGTAATTTAAATCATTTACTTTCTTTTGAACCATGTACGGACCATAATACTTGGCCTGAAGAGGATTTTGTGGAATGGGCAAGAGAGCCAGAACTATATCACCAGGCTGAAAATTCCTTTCCTTTGAGTTTTTATCATACCTTAATATCATTTTTGACTGAGCACAGTGCAGATTTGCTCTTGCATCCTCACAAGCCTTTGATAACTTATACTTAAAGTTAGAAACATAGTCGACAAGATTTATTTTAGTATCTTCGTTAGAAAGAAGTTTCTCTTTCAACAACTTCAATGGTCCACGCACAGTGTGTCCGAAAACTAGTTCAAAGGGACTGAATCCTAAAGGTTCTTGAACTGATTCCCTAACAGCAAACAACAGTAAATGAATGCCTTCATCCCAATCTTTACCCGTATCAAAGCAATATGATCGAATCATATTTTTAAAAGTCTGATGAAATCATTCTAAAGCCCCTTGGATCTCAGGGTGATAGGCAGAAGATTTGAATTGTTGAATTCGTAGATAACTTGCTGGAAAATTCCAGACATACAATTTAACCCTTGATCCGATTGGACAGACTTGGGAAGGCCAAATTGAGTAAACAAAAACTCTATCAAAGCTTTTACTATCCTTTTAGTTTTAATATTTCTCAAAGGAATTGCCTCTTGGAATCTTGTTGACGCCCACATAATGGTCAACAAATATTATTTGCCTGACTTGGTCTTAGGAAAGGGACCAACACAATATAGCATTATTCTGTTAAATGATTCGTCAAATGCAGGAATAGTTTACAGTTGAGCCTTAGGTATATTCTGATTGGGTTTTCCTACCATTTGACAAGTATGACAAGATCTACAGTATTTACAAACATCACTTTTGATTTTTGGACAATAAAAGTGAGTCAAGATCTTGTGATAAGTCTTATTAATCCCTAAATGACCAGCCAGAGGAGTTGCATGGGCCAGTCTAAGTATTTCCTGCCTGTAAGATTTTGGAACTACAATTTGATAGTTCACTGACCATTCGTCACCAGCAGGTACCTCGGGAGGTCTTCATTTTCTCATAAGAATTCCATTTGTAATGAAATAACAGACAGGTACTTCAGTGGCTTCAGTTTCATTAATGGCCGTCTGAAACAAGCAGGAGATCTCAGGATCTTTCTCTTGTTCGACGACAAGTGATTGTCGTTTGTCACCCTGGTTAGAATAAAGCGAATGAGTAGTTAAAAGAAGATCACTGTGATCAACACCTTTTAATTGATCCAAACAAGGAGTGAAAGTGACCTCATCAAAAGCCTGACCAATACATGTGTCAGCTAAAGGAATACTTTCTTTATCGAAATCATTCTCAAGAGCTTTCTTTGCCATAGCTCTGGCAACTGCACAAACTGGGTATAAATCAGGGAATTCGTTTTCAATAGGTTCGACTTTCTGATCCAAAGAAGGATTGTCAGTTACAAGTGGATTAACCACAACATTATCTCCAGCTAGGTCATTGCCTAGTAATAAATGAATGCCCTCAACGGGTAAAGAAGACACTGTTTTGACTGTCACGGGTGCTGAGATTAAGTCTGACGACAAATTTACAGAATGGACAGGAACATTTGCAAAGCCGCACTCTGCTCCCTGAATAAGAACACTCTCATTAGAAGAAGACTTTTCAGAAAAAGGCAAAGTACCTGACAATAAAAGACTCTGAGAAGCTCCTGTGTCCCTTAAAATTTCAATAGGGATGGGATTGGCTGAGTCACAGAAGAGTGATATAAAACCCTTCGACATGAATGGTTCATAATTCTCCATAATAAAATTAGACTGGGGTTTATTAGACCCAACAAATGTATTGCTTTCAATACATGACCGTGACCTTAACCTCTTAGAAATAAGAGCATTTGGAATAGATCTGTCTTGATTCTGATGCTTATTTTTTAATATGTAGCAATCAGAAATGACGTGTCCTTTCTTCTTGCTGTAGGTACATGTAGGAAGAGATAAAGGTTTTTGATGAAGCTTATCAGAAGCTTGATTTCTAACAGTTGTGCCAAATTGAAATTTAGAAGGGTTCGTACTAGGCTGAAATACGTTTCTACCAAAAGACTGCTGAGTGAAAGACGTGCCTACAAAAGACATTTTATGAGCTAAGGAATACTCCCCAGCAGTACGAGCAGCATTTTCCAACGTTTCGACCTTATGCTCATCAAGATAAATCCTAGTGTCACTATGGACACAGTTCTTGAATTCTTCAACTAATATGAGCTGGCTGAGACTTTCGTAATCTTTATTAACCTTTCTAGAAGAGCACCACCTATACAATTGTCGTGCTTTTTCCCATGCAAATTCGATATAGTTCTGGTCAGTTGATTTTCTTGAATTCCTTAAATCTTGTCGATAAGTCTCAGGGACTAACTCATAACCCTGCAAGATATAGTCCTTAACCATATCGTAGTCAGCACTCTGCTGTAGTGACAGTGAAATGTAAATATCACGAGCTTTACAAGTAAGTACACATTGTAATAATATAGTCCAGTACTCAAAATATACAAAATACCGATCTACTTCTTTTTCCAGAAAAGGGGGGTACTAACTTGATATTTGTTAAAACATCAAAAGTAGGGATGTGTTTTTCCTTTGCCAACTCTAATTCATTTAACATAATTTGAAATTCCCTTTGTTCCTTTTCGCTTTGCATTTGCATTAGCATATCCTGTTTTCTTTCTCAAATTGCATTTGTCTTTCATCTTTCCCTTTCTGAAGCTGCATTTGTTTTTCTCCCTTTTTCTTTCCTTTTGTATCATTTCTATCTGAAACTGAACCTGTCTTATCTCTAGTTCCAACTTTTTTTAGCTGTAATTCCATTTTCAAAATTTCCAACCACTCCTGGGTAAAATTCAAAGCATTCTCTATTTTTGATAATATTGTGAAAAAAGCCTGTTGATTTCACTAAAGATTACTAAAATGAAAAATAATGCTTTGGATTTAAAAAATTCTGAAAATAGGGGAATATAAATTTCAAAAACTAAGTGTTCTAAAATATTTTAGCGAAAATTCGCATATCCCAAGGACGAGCGCCTATTTTTTTGTTAGGAGTCTAGGCTCTTACAAAAAGTAACAGAAAAGAGTGAAGACAACAAGCTTTGTAAAATTAAACAAATAATTTTTTCCCTAGAATACTAAGTGAAAAATGAGAAATGAACTTACGGTTTTACGAATCAAATCGAAAAAATAATCCAAGAATTAAAACTAGAAGTTGTTTTTAAAAAAAATGTCTTGAATGAAACTGAGTTCGAATCCCGATGAAATCCAAAATGGAAGGCAATGACGTCTGTTGTAACCTTCAATGTGTAGACGTGTCAACTGTTTCTTGTTGAAATACAGAAAATATTATTCCAGTTTTGAACTCAGTATAAATTCCAGTGAATGTCTCTGTCCAAGAATTTTGTAGAAGCACTTATGTATTTCCTGGGAAAAGAATCACTTGAAATTCAATAAAATAATATTTTAGCTCAAACTGGTCACAAAATAATGTAACTTGACATCTCAAGTATTTTAAGCCCGACTGCCTTATCTCTATCAAGACAACAGTTATACACTAATTTAAGACTCAAAACAGATTCCTGGATGAGGTTCAATCTTCTAGAAAAATCAGAAGTTTGTAACAATAAACACGTGTTTCATATCACGTACTCCAGGTATGACCTTGACTTAACCTAATGATTCTTACTCTGAGAAAGAAAAAAAATATTTAACAAAATTGTTTACCAAACCTGTCACTGATTCTGAATCAAGGTCAGAAACTAGATGCAGTGTTTCTCTTATTAGGTGTTTATCAATAAAAAAGAATTAGTCAGGTCAAAAAGAACTAAACTCAATTCTGGACAATATCAAATCCAGCAAACAAAGTTACATTACAATAGCATGTAATGGAATTTTAAAAAATTTAAAACTAACAAACAATTAAATTAAATATACATAACGATAGAACGTGATCAGAATTATGTTGGATTCATTTCATAATACTCTAAGTTCCTCTCAGAGTTTTGTGTATAACTTTGATAATTAAATTATTTATTATGTTTTACAAAACTTGCTGGTATTGCTTCTTTCTGTTACTTAGTTTATGACCATAGAGTCGTAGCAAATAAAACATCTGAAGATGTTTCAAGATAAATAAGATGTTGTGGTCTTTGAAGAAACCAAAAACATTAGTATCAGTATATACAAAGATAAAATAAAACAAAATGAAATTAAATTAAATTAATCTCTATTTAAATATGGAATCTACCTGACTGTATAAAACATGTTAAGGAGACCTATTATTCAATTAAGTGATAACTCTCACGAAGTGTCACTGAAGTCACAAATCTAAGTTATTTTTTGTTCGGGGAAGAATCTGTCGATGGAAGTTTGTAATAAACTGGTGAGAAAAGAAAACTTTCTATTCATGCCATAAAGGCAGTGTTTCATATTTCTGTATTAAAACTTCATTGCAGCATGTAGTAGACAGATTTCATATGCTTAAGTTCTAAGCATTTTGAAACGATTGAGTTCTATCTAATTCTGTGTAAGATCAAGTCACATTCTTCTTTCTCAACTTTGGCACAGGAAAATGGCGAAGAAAATAGCTATTATTTTTATGGCGACCGCATTTCACTCTTCCATTATATGAATAATATTCATTATGCAATTAGTTATTGATTGTCTCATCATAAAAGACATTTTATTAATTTTGTAGCGTATAACAATGGAAAATCGTAATGTCACACCATGTCTTTATAGCTCTTTCAAAGAGATATGACAAACTGTGATTAACAATTACCTGGGCTGCAACAGAAACTTAAGTGCTTGGTCAACGCATAGTGAGTACTATTCATATGGTGCCTTGAATGGATTCACAATTTATTTACTTCGTATTCATGACTGATTAATGTCTTATCTCGCAAAGAACACCAATTGTATTTGTATATCTTTATGGGTTTTATAACCTTGGAACGATGAATCTGAAGTATCCAAATATAACAGCCAAAAGAGTGCTGATCTATCCTGTGACAATGTCATAAAAATTATATTGAAAATGTTCAATTTATTCAAGAATTGAACTTGACCGCTTATACCCTTTATAGCATTCAACAAGTTAAGAAGTTTGAAAATGATTTACAGACAATGCAGTGTGTACTCAATATTTAAACGTCGTGACTTTATCAATTCTGTAATATGAAGTTCAATTCGTATACTCACAAATATTTATGTAAATAATAACAAATAAGAAAAAATGAATAGAACCATTTTAGCGACTTTTTACAAACATTGTAACAAGAAGACCACGTGAATACATAGGTAATTCTTTTCTCTTTTCTCCGACCACCCAATAATACAGTAATTTGCACGTAGGTGGCGATCGAATTGCTTAGCGATTTATTGTAGTCTACATTTTACGCGATTTTGACTTACAGATATCACTCTCGGCAGATTGGTTGCTAACACGACTAGTGAATCCTTACCTTATGGCAACGACTGTATGTAACTCAAACTATACAATGAAATTTGTACGGTTTTGTTGGGAAACTTTCGTGCATAATAGGCTTAATTCGAGGAGGGTTCTGAAACATTACATGTGTAATCTCAATCGAATGTTACAGAACAATATTATTATGCACATGTCTAAATGTATGAAATTTAGAGCGAAACCTCTGAACAAATGAAAGTTTTAAGTGATTTTAGTTTTTGAGTAACGTGAGGAAAAACATGGCGAAGTGCTTGAAGAAGAATTGTAAGTAAACCATAATTTGATTGAATTATAAAATCAAAATGATAAATGAAAACATCAAAAATGCATTGAGCCTTTTTTGTAAGAAATCTGTACACTTAATATCATAGAAATTGTGGGAAATGATTTCTCAGAATGCAAAGTAAAAAGTGTAATATAAGTCGATTAACACTAAAGAAAGTCTTAGATGTATCACCATCGACAGAAGGGAATAGAAACTGATTAAATATGAAACCTGGTGATCATAAAATAATTAGTATACGTTCAGCATTGAAACGTAGGAAAAGTTTCAAAAATTTCTTTCCATCAGAGATAATTCCTTTTGCCTTCTCCCAATTTTTTTTTTCTTCTTGTAGTGAGTATGCACTGTGATTTTTATGCCATGCTGCATCAAAATCCCAATGTTTATTAATGGGATAATAACAATTTAGTGAATTATAAATACGCTCATACCTTTGAATGAAAAGGTTATCATTTATAGCTGTCTTTCGTGTGCAGGTCACCTGAGATGTCCACCTCTGACGCAAGAGAGTGTCGAGACATCATCTCGCAAACCACAACAAACCATAGTCAAATCAGAAGTTAAAAGTTTGATTTGAACCTGATATCTCTTAAATTGATTGTATTCAAACTAAAAATTGGGAATATCTCTTGAAAACTTATATCATTTGCCAAGCATATTTGGTATTAATTTGTCGCTTACAAGAGTCTTTGGGATCGCTTGATTGTGTATTACTAGAGAAATGCAAGAAACAAACTAACAACAAAAACATTTGCATGGAAAAATTGATTACAAATAATATATGATTTACGATCAAAAGATAATATTATATAATGCTTGAAACAAAAGGATAAGTGCTATTTTTATGTTTCAAAGTATTATGTAAATTTAATTGCTTTTGTGTGCTTGGCCTTCGTCCGTAATTGAGAGTAGAGGTTTGGTCTACTTAATTACTCTTGCGTCATTTGTCAAGTTGTTTGCTGGTATTTGAGTTCTAGATGTAGTCTTGTTTACAACTTTAGAATGTTCTAGAATTCTTACCTTGTGTACAAGTTATTCAAGTTTCCCAGGAAATGCTGCTGCGTGACAGGTCAAGTGAAGGTTAGTATATAAGAATGAGGTAAACAAAATGATTCATTCCTCTTTAAAGTTCAATCTATGGAATAATTTCCTGTTGTGTTCAGATATAATTTGATAGGAATTATTTATTTAAAATTATTCATTGGAATTACAATGTGCTCATTGAAATTTTGAACCAAAACACTACTTTAGAATTATTGTGAGTTTATTCAAAGACATTCAGGATTATATCTTTGCGATACATCAAGAATGTTGGTAAATCAACCTATTCAATACTGCTGGTACATATGTTCCTTAAGGTCTATTTGTACATCAGCACACTCAATAATGGGATTCATTCGGAATACTCTATACTTTTGGACTTGTGACAGAACATTTAGGCTTTTGGGGGATTTAATTAACAATGCTCTAATTCATCTTAAATTTTCACTTTGTAACTTAGAGAGGTAAATTTAGTTATTGATTTTTAAAAAACTGTTGGTTTCGCTTCCTTCTGTTACTTAGTTTAAGACCACAGAATCGTAACAATACTGACGATATCGCGATAAATCGCATCAATACTGCAAAAAGTGATATTCATCTTCGATTTGAGTTAGATGATTTCTTTGATTTCTATTTGTTGTAATCCCCATACTTAATTGCACGCTTTTGAGATGCATATATAAATCTGGTCATGGCCTGTATGCATTTTTCCAACGGAATACAAAATAACAATTTCTCAAATTTTAAAGCAGTTTTAAACACGATAAGGATCAAGAATGTATGAACTCCTGAACTAGAATTCGTAGATTCTGTACACTTTTAATTAAAGATTCTAAAAGAAGTTTACTTCATCATCACTCTTTCATTTCCTAAATATTGTTAAACCAAGATCAAGCACTAACTTTCTTTCGATTTGATAAGCAAAACTCTTATTTCATACTTGTAAAGATTTCAACAGTTAAAGAATAAATAAGACTTTTTTGGTGATTTTGAGACTGCATGCCAGTAATCTAAATTTGTTTTGTTATATAACTTTAAAGCCTACCGTTCACATTCACCATACATGACTTCATCGGACGTCTGCTGTTTTACGCCTAGACAGCTAATAAGAAATTTCATATTGACGTTTGCTTTGCACGATGCAAAGCTCTTGCTCTAGAACCATATATATGTATTATCAAAACATCAAGGAAAGTAAATATAACCTTTGCTGAATTGTCGTGCTTATATTATCAAATTATCTTACGTGAATTAACTGGCATCGTGGCGTAATAAGCAAATTTCTTTTGTTAAAAACTGAACAATCAATTATAACTGAAAACAAAAGACATAAACAAACGTAAAC